>JANHAO010008330.1:0-19354 GCA_026873985.1 Saraca asoca | reverse complement strand
ATCCTGGAATGGGTTTGTTCGGCCATGGGTGTTCTTCACCTGAAATTTTTTTGAAATTTTCTCCCTCTTGGACCGGACAAATCCTACAAGAGGAGCTCAAGAAAAGTAAACTGAAGATCCTTGTGGAAGCTATGCTAGATTAGGTCATCCATAAGGCAACCGAAGATCCAAGTAGGGGAGAATGTTATAAGTCGGCCTTGTGAACAAGCTTAGTAGGCAAATGTGCTCAGTTTGATATGAAACTTAGTGAAAAAATTAAGCATGATATAGAGGTTCTACGGTGTAAATTTGCAAGCAACTTGATTTGTGTACTATTTTCAATTTTTCTTTCATTTTAGGAGTATTTATGTAATTTTATCCAAGGTAACTTATCCAATGCAAGTAGATAAGTATTTAAATGTGATCCTTGGATTTTTAGCTTCATGTCGATATAAGATAATGCATAAAATCCTTTCCAAGTTATGAGAATAAGCCTTATGTCAACTCAAAAAATGAATGTTTAGTTTTACCATTAAGCCTTTAGCTCAAAATGCTATTTATAGGGAGTGCTCAATATCTCTTGGTGGGGCATTGTGGCATTAGTCTAAGGGTCAGAATATGTGGCTTGGTGTCTCCCCTATATATTCCAAATTAGGCCTACTCATGGGCCAATTAGGCTAAGCTTGGGCCAAGGTCCATAGAATATAATGGATTTTGAGTTTAAGCCCAAACCTAAGCCCAAATAATTTTAACCCTATTTATGAATCAAGGCCTAGGCCCAGGAGTATGGACAAAACCCAAATTTAAGTTTATAGGTCCTCAACAAACTAATAAAGCATAATTAACACTTCAATGTATACTATGAAGGATTTCCTGCTAGAGGCTATCCAGCCACCAGTGCTACAAGAATTTTAATACATATAGAAAGTTGATTTATAAATCTAAGTGCACCATAAATTTCAATTTGAGTGGTCAAGCTTTTATCTGAAAAACACGATATTGAAGCTCACTGAGAGATATGGTGGTGTCTATGATAAAAATAGAAAGGACTCCAAATACCACAAAATTCAAACTTGAAAAAAATTGGAAGTGGTTACATACATATGCTCAATAAAGCATTTAAGTTAGCTTTAGTATACAATATAAACTATGCTTGCTTTGTTAACTATTTTCTAGTTATCATATATAATCATTTCACACCAAAGTCTTGACATTTAAGTAACATTTCAACACACATTTAAATCTCTTTGGGAGATCAATAACACTTCTCCACAAGGAATGATGCCTTATATCAATTGCACCCAACCTCCCAATTTCTCTTATACTTTATTAGTGTTTCCAACTTCTGTTAGATGACTTATAATTGATTTAAGAATAAGATTTTTCAACCTCTGTTAAAAAATATTAATCCATACACTAACTCATTTGATGGTAGATCACTTATTTGTCCATAAGCTTCCATTGAGCACCAAAATTAAATACAAGTAATACAATGAAAGCAAATAAAATAATCACCTTGAGTTGCTTATATTTCTCCTTTCGGTCTAAATACAAGTCATGTAAGATAAGTACACAATCCTTTCATTTAAATGGCTTATATCCTGAGCATTCTTATAATGCTGAACTCTATAGTATAAACTTAACATAATGAATGTCTTGAAACAGGGTACTTGGCTCATTTGGAAGATACCAATGAGCATTAATCAAGAAAAATATGAATTCCATAATTTGGAAGATATCAAACTACCAATATCTGACATCTAATTACAAAATTGTAGTTTAAGCAGTAGATGAACTCAATTGACACAACACCACCAAATATTTTACACATTTAAATATAACATTTATAAACATGCTCTAGTCAATTAGAAATCACCTTCTGTTTCTTTTTCTCCTCAATTGAAATATAGTATCTTTAAAAACATTAAAGACTACGCTATTATGCCTAGTAAAGCATACTACAACTCTTATTGAATTGAATTTGTTGTCATATACAAATGAAAATATAGTCCCAATCTCAAAACATACAAACTAATCTGTAAAAAGATAGATGCCACCTGTGATTTTAAAAAGAAAAAGACATGCCACCAATTATAAATAGGTAGTAAAAGTGCATAAATGATCAAACAGAGAAAAACTAAGAAAAAAGTCATCCCAGTTGTATATTAAACATGTATGCATGAATCCTAGTTTTTCCCCATTCCAAACTTTGTAAATTACAGGTTGTCCTATCTTAAATTGAATACATCAATCACAAATCGAAACCACGTAAAAAATGCAATGGATGCAGAACAGGGAGAACAAAAACATAAAAAACAAGACATAAACTAAAAAGGAAAAAAAATTCTGGAAAAAAAGATGCAATTAAATGCACCAATTCTAAATTAGTTTCTTACTCAATTCCCAATGCAACACAAGGAAGGAAACTAATACAAGTGAATATATAGTCCATCCTAAGTGAGCAAGTGCAGCTATTAATTAACTGGCAGCCTCTATAGTGTCATTCAATTGAGGACAACTCTAGCTTTTAGTGATTTGTATTTCCAAGTGAGAAATCAGTAAATTATATATATCAACAAAACAAATCCATAATAACTAAAACTAATGGCATAATGGAAGAAGCTACTTACGTTTAAAACAAATCAAAGAAAACTAGTTGCATTTGCTATTATATTTTAGTTGGAATTGTCATATAATAAAAAGTAAAGAACCAAGTCACATACCCAACATTCCTCTCTTATGACTACACGTTGGCTTTTTTGAATTTAATCTGCCATAAAGCAAAAACAATGCATGATCCTTCACAAACTACCAAAGAACATTTTGAAGTTCTTCTCTTATGATTACATGTTATACCTTCTCTGAAGTTCTTCTAGAGAAAGATATTCTAATAGTTCCACAGCTCCAAAGAACATTTTGAAGCATAACCACTAACTGCCTGCAAGATCCACATCATAGGAACAATTTCCTGAAGAAGAAATATAGATGAATCAAGATTAAAGCTATAATTTAGGATGTAGCAAAATGAAATTAGAGTTTCAAAATAGTGCACAACATACAAATATCTATCATGAGCCAATGACCCAACTACCAACAATTTTTGCATGCAATAAATCACATACATATAATCACAGCTAATATAGTTGAATCAGTTAAAAAATGGAAAAGAATAAAAAACCAAGTTGAAATAAAAGTATGCTTTCCATGGTTTTAAATCAAAGGAAATAATCAAATTGCATCTTTATTTCCTCAATTTTTTTTCCTTTTAAAAGATTATTGGGAAAAAAAAGGAAATAATCAAAGATCTATATCTATCATGCTTGATTGTAAACAAATTCTAAAATGAAAATTTCCAAAAGCAAGGCAACAATTAATATACACAGCAAAATATATTATCAATCAAAAAACATTAGTTCATAATAATTTTTCTTTTTTAAAAAAATAAATGTAATAGAAAGAAAACTACAAGAATGTAAATTCTATTCTTATTCCAGAATGAATAATTTAGTGTATCATACTTGAAGAACTTCTTGTTCAACTGTTTGTCCTTTAGTGCTAGCTATATCACCTAAGAAAGCAAGGTATCATATAAGCATTTTAGTGTTTATATACAATACAATTCAAGTATGTGCTTCATAATGATAACTTACAGACATCATATCATCAATGGCATATAAGTCAGTTTTTGATCCCATAATCTCGCACAAATCAAAGCTAACTATATAAATAAACTATTTATACAGGGCAATCAATAGCCAATCAATACCAAGTGATAGGCCACTATGGTAGTTGATGGAATAGTGCGAGTGGATTTCATTGTCAACAAGCTGAGAGCACAGTGGCCAGTCACGACGCTGAAAGCAAATCAATCATTATCCAATAGCCCACAAAATTCCAATTACAAAATCGAAGTCAATGCATCTAATAAATGATAAAAATTTACCAAAATTACTACTTAAAAAATAAATATAAAGTTTTCCAACAAAAAATCAGGAATAAAAAAACTGTCTCATCTAATACAACGAATGAAAGAAGAAAAAAATGGAAACAACTTAGTCACAAAATGACTTCTATTGGTAGCTCTACGAAGAAAATGGAAAGATTAGAGATTGTAGTCGCAAATTAGGGTTACAGTTGAAAGAAAATGGTAAACACTGAAGGATAAAAGAGAGAATGAAGAAAAAGTAGTTATTTTCCTTTCAAACTTAGGTCTGCCTTGAGTTTAACATGATATTGATATAATTTTATTAAAACTTAACCTATAATTAAGAAATGGATTTAAAAAACTAAAGGTGGGACCAAACTTTTTATTAATAAACAAATTCTAATTTAACCCATCAAACATTTAAATCTATGAATAGGTCTATTTCAAATTATATAAATTATATAATGAGACGCATTATAAAATGAAAGAACTAATTTTTCTTTGATTTATTTTATCCTTTATTTTTAATTGTTTTTGGCCGCATTTACTCATATTTGCATTATTATTGTCATTTTCTGTGTGTTGGTTATTTACATATTATGGTCATATACTTATAATTGTCCTTGATTATATCATACTTATGTGTTTGGCCCGTTATTTGTCAAGTTTGGATAATGTATTAACTGATTGCTTAGCTTATTTGTCAGGTGACGAGCATCTAAGTCCAGCACGTTCCGACCATTGAAGTGTCGGTGCGTGACAGTTTGGCGCGCCCGTTGACATTATAGCAGTTACTGGCAAGCAATTTAATTGGGTACAAAGGAGACGACATAACTTGGTGAATGTAGCTTCTGATTTGGAACATTGATTCAGTTGGACGGGTAGATCTGGTCCTTTTTCATCTTTGCAGACAACGTAATGCCTGGTCGTTGATCCCTTACTTAGAGACAAAAAGAATCTAGGCACAGCAACAAATTGTCCGAAAAGAAAAACATCTCCTAACAACACATCCGGGATCTTGCTTGGCTTTTCAATTTTGACGAAAAGTTCCCTTTAAGGAACAGGCAAAACCGATAAATAGAGTGACAAACTTTGACGGTTGTCAAAGACACTTAATGTCCACACTCCACCGTTTATTATCGTTTAACTTTCCCCCCAGAAATTTTAACAAGCGAATTATGAAGTTTCATGGTCACACTCACAACCTGTTCGATCAAATGCTCCACTATGATCTCCATATGATAAACTCCCTTATTACCTCTTCTGTTCGTCAAGGTGATGCTGTCACTGCCTGGACACTCTTTCGTCAAATGCGTTGCGTGCGTTCTGACATTGATGCCTATACTTTCACGCCGGTTTTGGGTGCGTGCTCTATGTTACCAAATCCTGAGCGTGGCAAACAAGTGCATTGCTTGATGATAAAGATGGGTACGGATTCCGGAACTGTGACCAAAACTGCACTCATGGACATGTATTCCAGATATGGGTATTTGGGTGAGTCCATAAAGGCTTTCGGAGAGATTGAATACAGGGATGTAGTAACTTGGAATGCTTTGCTTTCAAATTATTTACGGCATGATCTTCCTCATGAGGCGCTTAACGTTGTGATGGCAATGAGAAAGGAGAATGTGGAATTGAGTGAGTTTACATTGTGTTCTGTCCTTAAAACTTGTGCTTCTTTGAAGGCTCTGAAACAGGGGAAGCATGTTCATGGTTTGGTGGTCTCACTTGGTCGTGATTTGGTTGTTTTGAGTACAGCCCTTATTGATTTTTACTCGAGTGTTGGGCAAATTGATGAAGCTTTGAAGGTATTTTCCTCTCTGAATTGTAAAAAGGATGATATGTTGCATAACGCGTTGATTTCTGGGTGCATTAGGAATCAAAAGTACAAAGAGGCCTTCTCAATTATGTGCAAGATGAAACCCAATGTTTTTGCGCTCACCAGTGCTCTGGCTGCTTGCTCTGAGAATTCAGATTTGTGGATAGGTAAGCAAATACATTGTGTTGCAATACGCCAGAATTTCACTTCTGAGATCCAATTATGCAATGTCCTGTTGGACATGTATTCAAAATGTGGGAAAATTTCCCATGCCCGGTTCTTGTTCGATAGAATTCATGAAAAAGATGTGATTTCCTGGACAAGTATGATAGATGCATATGGAAGCCACGGGCATGGCCACGAAGCTGTTGAACTGTTTGAGAAGATAAGGGAAGACAGGAATAGGGTATTGCCAAATTCAGTGACATTTCTTGCCATTTTGTCTGCCTGTGCTCATTCTGGACTGGTTGAGGAAGGACGAAAATGTTTCAATTTGTTGAGACAGAAATATGGTCTTGAAACAGGTCCAGAGCACTATGCTTGCTTCATAGATATCTTAGGCCGAGCCGGTCATATAGAAGAAGTATGGTCTGTGTATCAAGATATGATTGAACAGGGGTCTAAGCCGACTGCAGGAGTATGGACATCGTTGTTGAATGCTTGCAGTCTTAATCAGGATGTCACAAGAGGGGAATTTGCTGCAAAGCATCTCTTGCAGCTGGAACCTGATAAAGCTAGCAACTTCATATTTGTGTCGAATTATTATGCAGCAGTTGGAAGGTGGGATCGTGTTGATGAACTTAGAAGTATTATGAGGACAAAAGGGTTGGTTAAAGAAGCTGGGAATAGCTGGATTACTGTTCCGCACAGCAATAAAATTGAGTAATGTTATATTCACTCATTCTTTCTCACCAATTATCATTCATTTTTGCACATATTATTTTGAAATTTCACCAGGTGTGCAGTTTGTGCACAACTTTGAATGCAACTAGCATATTTTGTTACTGAAAAATGCCAGGTGGCTATTTTCTTTGTTAATGGATTGGCCTACTGGGAAGAGGAGGGTTTACCTTGATAGTTTCATGCTTATGTAGTTTTCCATGTATACCATTATGATGCTTCCAACATGATTTGTGAATAAAGCACAGCATGTATGAGATAGATTGCTGAAAGTGATCAGAACATTGAGACAGTTAAACGGGCGTTAGAGCATGGAAGTTAAAGATCGGAAATTTTATCAGTGTTACGCCTTCAATGTCTTGCGTACGTTGCTGACAAGAACCTTCATGACAGCCGGCAGTTGCAATTCAGACTTCAGAGGTGACTTGTAAAACAAGATTTTGCGCCATTTGGCTTTTAACGCTACCAAAATGAGATATTATTATTATATGTGTCTTGATTTGTTTAGCCATCGAATTGGTCACATTTATAAGCTTCCTTGTAATTTTGTATATGGACGTAATATTATTGAAATTGAACTTCTATGTAGTGTTTTTTCAGTTGTCGGTTGCTGTACAGGTCAACTTGCCTTTGCAACTCGACTACAAAATTCATAAAGAAGTCTCGTAATTCATCCTTGAGAGATAATTTTTTTACCAGGTGTAAAAATTTAATGTACAACTTAACATTTAATTACATATTTCAAATTGATATTTCCCCAAGTGAACCCTTTCAAGCATTGTAAGAGATTGTCATGGATCATTGTTATTTAATCATTTGCCAGTCTATTTTGGCTCTGCAAATGAAGCTGACACCCTCTAACAAGGATATTACTTGACTTAACCTGCTTCGGTGCACCTTCGAACAAAATTCATATCAATATGCATTCTTATAATTTTTTCACTAAAAGTTACATTTTTAATATAAAATCTTTATCTTTTTTTTTTATTAAAAATTATAATTTTTTTTTTATAAAAATCCAAAAATCTTTGATAATTTTTTTTGTTGTAATTTTAAATGATGAAGTTATAATTTTTTTATATATTTATTACATGTAAAATTTGTACATATCTACAAAAAATTATAAATTTATGACTTTTATATTTAATTTTCATAAAAATTCACAATTTTTCAAAGGTTTACCGTAGCGAAACCTCATATTCAAAGATGACTAATTTATGTTCTATCTAAAATTTTCATGCCTTCAACAAGTGGTTTACGAGAATGAGTCGAATCATTCAACTTAAATTGTAATATTATATAAGTTGATTAAAATTTATAATAGCAAGCCACTAAAATACACACGCAAGATTATTTTAATCATGCAAACTGAGTTCGTCTTCTATCCTTGGGATTACATTTGAATTTTTCAGAAGTTGACAATAAAGAAAAATAATGTCAGACATGCCAGAGGCATTTGAACGAAAAATTCAAAGTTGTTGTACCTTAAAGAATTTGAACACTCATTTGCTCTTGGCGCCTTTTTGGTCATCGTGGTCATGAATAGCGGATATACCGACGCTTGGCAGTCGTTTTCGACGGCAAAGTCAACAAAAAACTGCATGATTGATCTTGTTTTCAAGCTAGAGAATTGAAAACATTGAAAATAACAGCAAAAGTAAAAGGACATAACATCAACCAAACCAAACCTGAGCAGAAACAAAAGCAAATTCATATATAAAGCCGCCTTTACAATGATGTTTCTGTAAGCAGCCTCTAAGCTCTCTAATCCACATTACTCAACAACCCTTTTTCCTTTCATATCTCATTATCTACACCGAGGATTCAAAACACCTGCAACTGCGATTACAGATGCAGTATAAAAGAAATTTAAATTGCCTCGAGTGATGGTTTTTGTTTCAATACATCCGTTTTCATAATTTTCGATAACCAAGTTGCACTTGCATTTTAAATCCCCGATACATCGTGTGATCAAGATCGTGCTGCAAAATAGTAAGGTTGGAAGTTTGTGTTGAGATATCAATCAAAGTTGGTGCCTTTAACAAAATTAAGCCATGTTTAGATCAGCAAGTACTCGAGGAGGCCCTGGGAAGTATGAGAAATTGGATAAAGAAACCGGCGATAAGGTGCTTCTGAATGAAGAGTTTAAGAGGAGCACAAGTGTGCCTGCTGGAGCATTCAATTTCAATTCAACATCAAGAAAAATGGCTTTGGGTTCGAAGTTTGGAGAAACTCTACAGAGGAATCCCACCATAGAGAAGGCTAATACAAAGGAGAAGAGCCACCCAATATTCAGCTTCCTGGATTTTCGTAAGAAGAAGAAAGCAACAGCTAGGCCTGAGTTTGCAAGGTATCTTCAGTATGTGAAGGAGGGAGGAATTTGGGAATCCAATTCCGAGAGGCCAGTAATCTATTACAAATGATAGCTTGTCAATTTAGACGATTTATCTAATTTTCCTTTTCTAGCTTTGAATTTGAAAATTGAAGAATCTCATATCAAACTATATGAAACTATTTTATGTTATACATTTATATATATCTATGAATGACTTCATTTTTTATTTTTTATTTATTGCAAACATACATATTTATCAGCACTGTCACTGCTACAATTGATTTTCCAATGATTTATTAGATTAAAAGGAAAGCTTGATGAGAATCTCGTAAAAGAAACATAATATGAAGCTGAAAGGCTCAAGGGGTTTAAAAAGAAGTAATTTTGTTCAGAAATTCTTATAACTTCTTGGAAAATTTCATAGGATTTTTCAGACTGAACCCCCTTATTTGTTATATGTATATTTTTCTAATCTGGAAGTGAAAGTTGGCCTAATAGTATATTGGTTGGTAGTTGAAGACTTGACGTTGCAGCTAACAGAGGATCCTGCAATTCTTGACCGATGTTATGTTGCTTAATGCTTAACAAACTAAAGAAATGAGTTGAATGATTGCTCCACAATGTCTACACGTGTTATCTTTTTGAGTTTTGCTCTGTTATCTTCTTTCCCCTTTTTGTCCAAGCTTGCATGTGTTGTCCTTTATTTTCATGGTATAACACAACTTAAGTTTGGATTAGAAAAAAAGAGGGTTGTCTTAGATAATTAACCGTCACTAAAAAATTCTGTTCAATCTTTGTGCGGTGCAGATGAGAATACTAGCCCTAGTTGTAAACCGTGATAGTAGTGGCGATTGCAATTATACTATAATTAATTAAATTGTGGACAAATACAAAAAAATATAATTGTTGCAATACAAAAATATGAAAAATTATAGTTACAGTACAATCAACTACAACAATTTTGTGCACAACATTGCAATCGTGAATCACAATTTAGATCTTGATACTAACATTGGCATGAAAACATACAAGGAAAGATAGAACTTGAACTCATATTAGAAACAAAGTTAGAGTAACACCAACTAATATCAATACTTTAAAAATTGAATCCAACAACAAATTGAAAAAGGTTATGATTAAATGATGATTTAATTGGTTCAATCAATTTAAAAATGATTAAATCAGAAGAAAATAAAAAGAATCAATCAGCTGATTGAATTAGAATTATGACTGATTAATGGTTGAACTATCTAGTTTGATTCGATTTTTAAATCATAGACACAATGAGAGTAAAAAACTGAAACTCTTCCAATGGAATTGATCGATAATGACAGATCACGCATAGCGGTGAGCTGACCT
Source organism: Saraca asoca (assembly GCA_026873985.1). Classification (NCBI taxonomy): domain Eukaryota; kingdom Viridiplantae; phylum Streptophyta; class Magnoliopsida; order Fabales; family Fabaceae; genus Saraca; species Saraca asoca. The sequence continues at coordinate 9,037 of JANHAO010008330.1, read as the reverse complement.
ACATAGGAAATAAGGTTAGCAGTGCACAATGAAAGCGGTCCATTAAACAAACTCTAACACTCAACTTGCTTGGAATGCTTAGATTTTCTTACTTTGCTTTGAATTTTGAGTACTTAGTTACGTTGCAATCCCAATGTAGCAACATTCTTCTTTTTCTTCTTTACTTATTCTAAAGAGAATATTGGAAGTTAGGTTCATTTTATCCAATGATTGAACTTACTCTTTATTGAGAATATGTTTACTAACTTTCGAACCTAAAAACAATCTTTCTTTAAAGTTTGCACGGTTAAAGGTTTTCACCCTTTTGTTCTCTAAGATGGCAATTACCTTTATCCCATGAAGTGGATCGTTCCTACCAAGCAATCACAAAATCGTCTGCTTGAAGATTTCTTTGACAATGGGCAAGATCTTATCATTTGTCTTTTGGCATTGGGATCATTTGATGTCCAATCTGTTCTTAGTATGTGCTTTGTTTTATCGAACTTTTGTTTTGCTTGTATTTATGCTTTCTAACCTTGCATTTTCTTTTCAGATTCTTAGTTGAATAAGGAAGTTATTGAAACCCATAAATTAAAGATGGAACTAAATGCTTGAAAGAGATTAGTGCTTGTGCTTTGGCAAAAAAGAAGCCTATTGCTCATCTCATGGCTTAAATCAAGGCTCTAGCATAGAAGTAGAGCGTTGAGGTGACAAGCAGCCAAACATCCCCTAGTCATTCAAAGTCATCTCCCGATCACATAAAGGCTATGTCTTTTCACAAGTACGAGGCTCAATTGAGCAATTCTTCAAAGGGGCAAGGAAACTAGTTCTACTTCTAATGTCTTCACCCTCTTTCCTAAAAAACTCAAGATTGGGGCTTGGTTTGAACTTACCCTAGTTGATGCTCCTAAAACAAGTGATTTCAACTTTGATACTATAGATAGTTTATGGTACAAGGATGTGAACTACAACTCACTCTTGTAGAGCCAATTATTGTTTCTAATTAACCAAGATTAGAATGAGGCCTTTATGAAGGATCATGGCCCTATTAGGCTTATAAAGTCTTTTACTGTTCAAATAGTTCATTTGGCTGCTTCCATTATTTTCACTATCCCTACTTTTCTTCAAGCGTAGAAAGAGCACATTGAAAGTGATTCAGGTATCCTAAAAGGCTTCAAAAAGGATTTGAAGGCTAAGTCCATAGGGCTAGTTGAATGAGATAAGAGCATCCAAGACCTCACCAGCTGCATTTTTGAGTTGGTAAAAGAAAGGAATACTTTAAAGGCCAAGAGTGAGAAGTCGGGCAAGTTGCTCTTACAAGGGGATAAGGAGCTTGAAACCAAATGGAAAGGTCAAAAGGATGACAAAGTAGACTTTACTACAAAGGAGAAAAAGCTACACAAAGAGATTAAAGAAGCTGAAGGGCTTAGGTATCCCATGTATCAAGACAAACTTGAGTAGGCCATTCAATAAATCAAACATTTCAATCCAAATTTGTTGATTGACACATCAAAGATTGATAAAGACAAGTCCCTTGAGAACATTTTGAAAGAACATGGCCAAGCTTAATCATCTGTATTTTGAATGCTTTTCACTTTCATGTTTTTATTGTCTATACTTCCAAAGGTGATTGAAGTGTCTTGGAAAGCTTGAAAAAGGATTTGGAGGCTAATTCCATCGAGCAGGCAACAGGATAAGAGCATCCAAGACCTCACTAACCACATTCTCAAGTTGGTAAAAGAGAGAGATACTTTAAAGGCTAAGAGTCAGAAGCTTGACGAACTACTTTTGTAAGGGGATAAAAAGCTTGAAACTGGATAGAAAGGTCAAGAGGATGACAAGGTAGCCTTTGCTGTAAAGGAGAAAGGGCTACATGAAAAGGTTAAGGATCTAAGGAGCTTGGATATCCCATGTATTAAGATGGATTTCAGCTAGTTGTTTGACAAATTAAACATTTCAATCCAAATTTATTGATTGACCCATTGAAGATTGATAAGGACAAGTCCTTGGAGAACATTTTGAAAGAATTGGCCAAGCTTAATCATTTATATTTTGCATGTTTATCACTTTCATGTTTTCATTGTTTGTACTTTTGGGATGCTTTGGTCGATTTACGACCACTACTTTTATGAATGTTATTTTTGATCATTTGTGGTTGTGGTCTTTATTTATTCATGCTTTACATCTAGCTTTCTAGCTTATTGTTTTTAAAGATCCCCAATGGGTCGTATATTACTTTTGTTGTACAGAGATCTTCAACTGGTCAATTGTTTCTTTTGTATACTTCCACTCGTCCTTTGTAAATCCATATATGTAATTTTGTTTTTCATTGTTTGATTATTTATAGGTCAGCATTTGCTTGTGACCTTAACTTCTTATCGTTCTTAGAGATAACTTCAATGTTTAGTAATTCTTCTTGCAATCCTATGAGTCGTTTGGACTTTTATTATATTGACTAAGCACTTTTCAAGGTGATTAGATGAAATGGTCATCCGATTCTTTGATGGTTCATTTATCTCTTAGTATTATTTCATGAAATGATTGTTTTACTAAGTCTTTCTGCTTAAGCTTCAAGGTGTTGTTTGGTTCCCATTATGTTGAAAGATTATTCAATCTTTAAGTGCTGAGAGGTTAGTCGAGCTTTTAAGTGTTGAGAAACTACCCAGGCTTTAAGTATTAAGGGGTTACTTGGGTTTTTCATATTGAAGGACTGTTTGGGTTTTAAGTGCTGAGGGACTGTTTAGGCTTTAAGTGTTGACGAACTACTCTGGCTTTAATAATGCATAACAAGTCGAGTGGCGAGGAATCCTCATTTTCATTTCACACTTTAACTATTTATTTACATATTTTTTTGATTGGCTAGTCTTCATATTTTCACATAGTAAGCTTTGAGGTGTGTTGCATTCTAAGTGCACAAAATGGGCTTCCCTTCAATCATTTTAAGGCGATATGTGTTGTTTAATAGATTATCTTTCACCCTATAAGGGCCTTCTCATGATGCTGCTAGCTTTCCTCCTATCTATTTCTTTTGTGGTCTGTTTGCTTGACAAAGAATTAATATGTCCTTTGCAAACTCCTTTTTCTTGACCTTTTTGTTAGTGATTTAAGCCATTTTGTCTTTGTACCACTCATTGTAAGGGTGAGGAATGTCTTTGACTTCTATTAGTATGTCTAGCTTATCTTTTCTCTTTTTCTCATTATTTTCTTGCTCATAATGCTCCCTTCGATAAAAGTATTATCCTAATTCAACTGGAGCATGGCTTCACGCCCATAAGCAAGCATGAATGGGGTTTCTCTTATAGCAGAGTGTGAAGTGGTCCTATAGGACCATAGAACACTTGGTAGCTCCTCCACCCATTTTCTTTTAGCATTGTCTAACCTTTTCTTTAGCCTTTGTAGGATAACTCTATTTGCTAGCTCAGCTTGTCCATTAGCTTTGGGTGTTTGATAAATATGAATTTTTACTTGATTCCTAACCTTCATTATTAGAGATAATTGAAATGTTCATTTAACCAATAATAATTTATATCAATAAATTTTATCTTTGGCAAAAATCCTAAAAGCCATCACTAGCAAACTATTTCCCATTATCGGATATGATCATCGCAAGAAGACCATACCTACAAGGACTTGTTAGTCAATTATGATTGTGATGGTAAGATTTTATATAGAAACTTTACTTACGAATGATAAATTTCCATACGAATATCTGCATATTGTTTGAAGTTATAATCGCAAAGGGTTTTATCTCGACTCACTTCATAAAATAATCAACCATAACCAATGCATACTTTAATTAACTAGGAGTGACTAAAAAGGGGCCTAAGAGGTTAGTTCCCCACTGGTTGAACTAATGTAGAGAAACTAGAGATATTTGGTTTGTTGCCAGTTATCTTTGGACTTTGATGAACTTTTGACATTTTTTACATCTCTGAATTAGTTTAATTGCCTTCTTTTTCATTTTAGGCCAATAATATTTTGATCAAGTAGATTTCATATGATAGTTATGCCATCTGGGTGACTCATACAAATCCTTCATGACTTTTTCTTAGGACATAGTCTATATCATCTAGCTGTACGCATCTTAAAGATGGGAGAGTAAATCTTTTCTTATACAACTGCCTATTCTTTAGGAAGAAATAAGCTAATCGTTGTTCGACCTTTTTAGCTTCCTTCTTATCTTTTGGTAAAAACCTATCCTTTAGAAATAAGATGATTGGCATCATTCAAGACTCGTCCTACTCTACACACATCATTTTTTCTGTGCAAAAGGCTTGCAATGTGTCTTGTATCACCATTCGGTTTGTTGGCAATTACTTTCATGCTCATAAGTTTAATGGGTGCATTAGCTTGATCATTCTCCATTCTAGGGATTCTTGTTAATTTATTTTTAAATTCTTCCAACAAGTTTCTCATCATCTGGGCTTATTTAAGCAAATTGGCTCTTTGATCTCATACTCCCATTTTATTTGGCCAATCACCAATTAAGAAGCACTCATAATTTTTACCAATCAAGCATCAACCTCTTTTACTAGCCATAGGCCTACTATTAACACTTTATATTCTACCTGATTATTGGTCGCTTTGAAGTCAAACTTCAATGAGTACTTTAATACCAAGGTTTTGGGTCCTTTTAAGTTCACCTCTGTTCCACTTCCTTTACTATTTGATGAATTATCAACATATAGGATCCACTCCTAGTCATTTAACTTAACTTCTTTTATTCTAGTCATTTTGATTACAAAGTCTACAAATGCCTATGCTTTTACTATTCTTTTTGCCTCATATATGAGCCTGTATTTAAAGAGCTCTACTGCCCATGCCATGAGTCATTCAACAAGATTAGGTTTGTTGAGTACCTATCTAATAGAAGCATCTGTTTAGAACAATTTAATGATTTTAGAAATAAAGCTTCAACTTCCTAGATGCTAAGAGTAGAGTGAAAGATAACTTTTCTATCTTTTGGTACCTAATCTTTACCCCATGTAACATTCAACTTGTAAAATATATTGGCTTTTGCTCCCTATCATTTTCTTGAATAAGTACTAAACTTACTATCTCTTTAGTTATCGCTAAGTACAAGTACAATGTTTTACCAAGTTTTGGTCGAGAAAATATGAGCGGTGTAACTAAGTACTATTTCAATTCTTTGAAAGCTTTTTCACATCTGTTAGTCCATACAAAGTTTTTAGTATTTTTAAACAAATTAAAGAAAAGAGCACATTTATCCATTAACTTGGACATAAAGTGGTGAAGGTAGTGATCCTATCATTTAACATCTAAACTTTTTTGATGTTTGACAGGTTTTTTTATGTTGATGATTGCCTAACACATAGAGAGATTTGCCTCTATCTTCCATTCCATAAGTATGAAGCCAAGAAACTTTCATGCTCTAACTTTAAATGTATATTTCTTAGGATTTAGCCTTATTTAATTTCTTCCCAGGATGTTAAAAGTCTTTTCTAAGTCTGCCCAGTATTGGCTCTATAAAAATCTTGCTCATCATTCTTTGGTAGGTTACTGTTGCGTTCTTAAGCTCAAACGACATCACCCTATAACAGTATACCCCTTGATCGATTATAAGCACAGTTTTATCTTTGTCTTCAAGTTTGAATGTACATTTCTTGTGGTTTAGCCTCATTTGATTTCTTCTTATGATGTGGAAAGTCTTTTCTAAGTCTACCCAGTATTGGTTCACACTCTTCGATTTGATCAGCATGTCACTAACATACATTTCTACGTCTCTTTATCTACTCCATAAAGACCTTGTTCATCATACTTTGGTAGGTTATTGTTACATTCTTAGGTCAAATGACATTACCCTATAACATTATACCCTTTGATTGATTATAAACATGGTCTCATATTTGTCTTCAAGATGTATTATCAGTTGATTATATCCCTTGAACGCATCTTGAAAACTTAAAACCTTGAACCTAGAGGCATTGTTAACCAATTGGTCAGTATTTGACAATGGACAAGAATATTTTAGACATGTCTTGTTGAGGTTCATAAAATTGACACACATTTTCCATCCTCCATTAGTCTTTTTGACAAGGATCACATTTGCCAATCATGTTGTCTATGGGACTTCACGAATGAAACTAGCCTTCAACAACTTTTCTACTTTTTCTTTTATAACCTTCTATCATTTGATGCCATAGTTCTTCTTCTTATTCTTCTATTGCACAGGTTTTATGTTAGGGTTGATTGACAGCTTATGGCATGCTATGCTTAGGTTGATCCCTGGCACGTCTAATGGCACCCAAGCAAAAATCTCAATATACTCTCTAAGCAGCTCAATCAACCGAGCTTTCTTATCTGTTAAGAGATTTGCTTTGATTCTTATTGTTCTCTTGTCATTTTTTTACAAAGATACAGACTTTTTTCAAATATAACCTAAGTTTTAGTCGATGCATATTATTTTCCCTAATATCCAACAAACCTAAGTCTACCATCTTGCATTCATTACCAAGTGAATGATGACCATTTGTTTTGTTTCGCTTGTACTCTCATTGTTTTTTACCAAGCTGGCCATATAACACCTATGAACCACTTATTGATCGGCTTGTATTTCTCCTGTTCCCCTTATAGGAGGGGATTTCATCAATAAATACAGAGTGGAGATGATGACTCCTACTTGATTTAAAGATTGTCGATCGAGAATTTCATTGCAGGCGTTGTTTATTGTGGCTACAATCAAGAAGTTCACATTAAGGCTTTTTATCAATAGTCAAGTGCCTAAAGTCACCTTTAGAGTAACCGTTCCTTTGACTTGTACCTGTCCTCCTGTAGAACCAATCAAAATGCCTTGTAAAGTTCCTCTCCTCCAGCAAAACCTCTTGCAATTGTTTTGACCTTCCTTAAAACTAGATGCTCATCCTTTACTTATTTTCCTTCTCTTTGCCTGAATCTTGATAATCGATCACACTCCTTCACATTTTCTCTTTCTTAGTCATCTTGTCCCCTTGAAACTTTTTATATTTGGAAAGGTGTCCTCTTCATACCAATGCCTCAATCTTATCCTTCAAAGTGACACAATCATCAACTTGATAACCATAATTATGGTAAAATTTGTAATTCTTAGACTTATCTATTGGATGGAATATTCTTCATTTATAAGGTAGGAACTTCATCAACTTTATCGCTCGAACATCTTAGATGACATGACTGATCGGTATGTTCAATTGCTTATATTTATTATACTACTTGTATGATGGCATTCGCCTGTGTTCATGTCTTTTGCCCCTAGATTGTATGCTTTTGGTCTAACTCTACTCAATTTGCCATAAAACAAGTTCCACCTCTTCAATATTTATATATTGTTTGACCAAGCCAAAAGTTCAAAAAAAGACAATGCCAAGTGTTTTGCCAAGGACAAGGAAAAGTGCCCTAATTGTATACCAGAGCTAATATGATGTATCACTACTTCTTTGTTAAGGCCTTTGATTTCTAGAGCCAAAACACAGAAACAAGTGAGATATTCTTTTAAAGTCTCATGTCATCCTTAATGAAAGTTAACTAAAATGGCTGGCATCTTCTTAGTGTTGGTTTGCTCGAAGATCAACACGAAAAAATCAAAAATTTTCTACAAACCCTAATCGAGCAAACAACCCAGATCTTGTTGGATAAGAGTGTTACAATAATACAAAACAAAGTTAAGATTTTTAACTAACCTTTGGCCAAGCTTAGCAGCAGATGGTGGTTGGAATCACGTCACCGGATCGATCCACTTGTCCCGATCTCTACCGGTTGCTCACGCTAGAAAACACTCAAAATTTGGCCTTAACTTTTGAGTTCTTGACTCCAATCCTTGTGCTAGCTAGAGAAGAGTCAAATTATCCAGCTTCTAAAGCCAAAAATGTACCAAACTATACAAACCCTAGCAGAGCTTGGATATATCACTTTTTCCTCTTTCTCCACTGCATCCAAATGCAGGCTAAGCTGGAAAAAGGACAAGCTAAATGACATGTCATTTGGCCAATAGCCCGAAGCTAAAACGACGTGTCATTTTGCTTTAATGAAAAATCATTTTTTAGTCTTTGCAATTTCAACAAATTATAATTTGGTCCTTGCAATTTTAGCAAATTGTAGTTTGGTCCCTACAATTTCAGTAAATAGTAATTTGGTCCATGGATATCTAATATATCCAAATAGTGGCCATAACTCATTTTCCGTTCTACGTGTAACCCAATAGGCCTCCGAAATATTGACAAAAGTCCAAAATACCTTTCAAACCATTTGAAGGCATATAAAATTAACCTAATTAATTTTAATTAATTTCTCCAAATTAATCACTTGTGGACTTTAAGCTATCAGCAGACTCTAACAAGCTATTATAGCTACCCAAATTCAGCCGAGAGTCATCAATGGTGATAAGCCTGTCTGTGACTGATCTTAATGCATGATTGAATCTTTTCATTACCCATATCCGGACTAGTCAAAGGTATGGATAAAAGTCAACTTTTATAACTAATCATGGTTTCTCAACCTCGTGAATTATTTGACTTAAATTAATCCAAGCACTCAAATCCAATTTGAGTCTCAGTTCAACCTTGTGCAAGGATTTAAGTAGTCAAACTAATTCGTTGAGTGGCCTCGGATATCACTCTAAAGAGTAGTATTAAACCCTCTCTTGATTAAGTAATATTTAACTGCATTTTTAGAAATACCTAACTCAAGCCTTTATTATTTCTCATGAAAAAAGTCACTTTTGACTTGGTTAAAGTATAACTTTCCATGCAAAAGACATCCCTCAATCTTAAGTCAAAGGATTAGTTATGCGATCACCACTGCAGATTAACTATTGATGTAACTCCACATAGTATCTCCAATTGGGTCTGACAAGATCACGATTGTCAGTTATATTTCTCTAAACTAACTGAGTCGTGTCTACATGTGTGTTCAGATGTAACTCTCTTACATCTCAGCTTGTAAGGTCAGCTGCTCATCAAATAAGAAATCATCACATCTTCTAGTCTCCACAGATCTAATAACGCCCAATTATTAGATCTTGACTAGTGTCATTTTGGTGCAGAAGTTATAAATCATTAATAAT
>JANHAO010008329.1:0-19328 GCA_026873985.1 Saraca asoca | reverse complement strand
TAAGAAAAATACCTATTTTCATTAATGACAAAGTTGTAAATAATATTAAATATATTTTTTTTATCTTCAAAAATAAAGAAAACACTTATTTTCAAAATTTAAATCCAAACAAATTTTTTACTTTTTAGTTCTGAAAAAATAATTTTTAAAAATAATTTTTAAAAAATTATTTTTAAAAATAATAAAATAAAAACATCTGAAAGCACTTCCAAACAGTCAATGTATCCCCAAGTTTTTTGCTTTTATTTACAAAGCTTCTTTGCGGTCCATCTCATCTACATAATTAAAAAACAGTTGCAATTTGCAAACCCTTCTTCGCCATGGACTATCCAGGCTACGAACGCCAACAGGAAGACCATCAACAACAACAGACCTATGACCAATCTCAAGTTCAAGCCTACGATCAATCATCTCAAGCATATTATGGCTATAATCAACAATATGACCAGCAATACGCATATTATGCTTCTCAAGATTACGCCAATTCCTATGCCCAACAAACCCATCAGCAATTCCAGGAAAGCGCCGATGCGATTCACCCTCCTGGGGTCCCAATTTCTGAATCGGCTCATTCGGCGGTTACTGGAAATACCCACGTGCAAAATCAGCTGAATGCTCATTATCTTCCTGGGGTTGCGGAAAATCGACCACATTTGAATCCTGGTTCGGGTTATGCAGCTGAAGGGTCAATTAATCCAGCAGCTGCGGCGGCAGCGGTTGCAGCTCTCTCGCAGCTGACTCAATTTGCTGGGAACATTGATGTGGCACAGGGAGCCACACAATATCCGGTAAAATTTTCTTTTGCTCCCAGTTGTTAACGATTACACTTGTAGAAGATAATTTTATGATTCGGCTGCTGACATTTGAAACTCAATAAGGAGAATAGTGGATGCCTTTCTAATTGTTCATTGAAGGAAGTGTTTGGTTGTTTGCTGATAAATAGGAGTCTAATATTGTGCTGCTTGATCAAAGAACTATTATCAATTTTGTACCAAATGGGTATAACTTTTGAAGGGTTTATAGCCTTAACTTTTATCCCCTTAAACGTTGCTCTTGCAATTTTTACTCCCTTAAAGATTCAGTTATAACAAACATACCATGGTAACATGATTGTCAAGTTGTGTCAGATTATTAAGCACCATGATGACAGAATGGAGATCTGTCACCCTCACTAATGAAATATGTTTTCTGTAGTAGATGATAAGAGAGGCAAGAACAAATATTTGTAATTGTGAACCTTTTGTGCTTGAACCACAATTCTAAATCATTCTATTGAAAACGTTGGAGGTTTTACAATAAAGATGAACAAAGTTCTTCAGGTATAGATAACAGGAATTTAAAATGCAGTTGCAGGAAATCGTGGAACAATGAAAATATAATGGCTAATGTGGGAGCTATTCAGTCAAAAATACACTTGATACTTACTGCAACTGCAATATTGTGGCAACACGTGATGCAATCCGTATTTGAAATAAGGTTCAACAATGAAAAGAATTCCTGCCTTGTCTACCAAGCACATTTTGGCCTGTTTAATATACAAATTGGTTACATTTGGGTCGAAATTAACAACTTCCGTTAAATTGAACACATAAAATTCTAGTTGGCATAATGACTCCCAAAGGGACTCCAAGCTGGCAATAAGTTGGATTCTAGTTGGCACAATAGTTCCAAAGGGGCTTCAAGCTAGCAATCACTGGAGGGAAATTGGTAGCATCTTATCATGTTAGAAAAAGTGCAAACATATTACCTACTTAGGCGGTGAAAATGTTCCCAATTTGGACATCATCACAAGACCAATTAACTTCTCCAGGGATTGCCAATTTGGAGGCTCATTGGAGCTCTACTTGCTTTCAATTTAACAGCAGTGATTAATGTTGACTTGATTTGGTTCAATTTGTTTATTAGAGGGATCAAAATAGAATATTATATTCAAAAGCGGTCAAATGAGATCAATTTGTATATTAGGAGGACCTAAATTATAATTAAGCCCAAAGATTAACTTGGGACTGCTGCTGCATCCAGTTTGGAAATGCAAAATAGCTGAAAAAATTAGCTGTGGTCTTCCATTGTCTTTTCCTTTTTGACTTGTTGCCATTCATCAATGAGTGGCTTATGTTGCTTTTCTTGTATTTGACATTTTACTGCTTGACCTTGGGAATTGGGGTATACGCGGTTGATATTAGTCATATAGCTTTGAACAAATCTGTTAGTTTCTAGATTCAGATATTCTTAATGTTGGTTTTCAGTGTTTTCTTTTAATACCATATCTTGTATTAAAATGTCTTTCTCCTATTTGAGTTTTATGTATATCATGACCATTTGGATTGCCATTCATTAGCAAACCGAACTTGTTTTAGCTTCATTCTGGATATGTGTGGAAACAAGGACTTCAAATCTATCTTTTGTTTTATATTTATCTAATGTCTGGATAAGTATCTAATTTAAAGAAGATATACTCCTGAATTTTAATTGTGAAATGTTGCAAATTAAATTTGAACAAGCTCACAGATTGAATTGAATCATCTTTTTGAAGGAAAATTTTTTGTGGATCAGTAATTCTTATTAACCTTTGTATCCTGTTTTAGCTGTTGCTTCATTGTGTATTTGAATTGCATCATGCATTGATCAGGACCCATTTATGTGAAAAAAATTTCAGCTCTTAAATATGTTTTCAACCCCTTCTGGAAGGCATAATTTTCTCTGCTTGGATTCAAAAAAGATTGGTGGATGTGATGCATTCTAGAAGTTGCAAGTTACATCTACCTGGAATCTTCACCCAATCCTAAGTGGCAAATTTAAGTCTTGAAACTATATAATTATTGGCTTACCTTTCGCTACTTATAAACCTTTTTCTTACATCATATTTCACCCAAAGTGCATTTGTATCTTCCTGTTACATGAGATAAGCCACTTCAACATTGTGCTGAATTTTTGCTACCTTTTCTAGGCAGATATCATTTTCTTCATCTCTTCTTTTATTTTCTTTAATCTGCATCAACATTTCATAATGTTTTCTTTTCTATGTTTAGAACACATGGTAACTTTAATATGCAGGGACGACAAAATTGCTGTCTTGTAGAAGGTTTTTTTTTTTTTTTTTAAGCATTTGGAGGCTCTATATTGGATACTTCTTTTATGAGATCTTTTAGAGATGTGTATTCTGTTCTATGCCAGTCAACCTTGGCATTTCTTTAAGTTGTGGCATGTCACTTCATTGTAGGTGGCTGAAACAAGATGACTCAGGATAGATATAGTCAGAGTTGTTGTTTTCAGAAATAATTGTATTGTTGCTTGATATGGTGTAGCAATTCACTGCTGCTAGCCTCAACATTCTAATTTCTTAATTCATTACCGAAAGGAAAAGTATTTAAATTAGTGAATAGGAAAGGTTGATTGGAGATTTTGCGACTTTTTGACATGCTTCTCAACATTTGTTTACTCTTATTCTTTTAGATAGAATATTTGCTGTGCTCCCTCAAGATCCTTTGGAACTATCTCTGGACAGAAGTACGTACTTGTTAGGTATTAAATCGTTAGCTTTTCATCGAAAACTTCAGAAGATGCAGAGAATTTTGCAAACTTAGCCGCAGCTCCCTGAAGTGACCAGATAAAGACAATATTTGCATTACATAAGCTAATAATACCTTGGTGCAACGATATTGTGGCATGGTGGCGGGTCTTTGCTGGTTGCTTTAGAGCTGATGTGGTCACTTGGTCATGCTTTGCAAGTTTTCTCTTATACCAGTTGGACTCCACACCCGACTGTCTTTCCTGTTGGAGCCACTTCTTTCCTTTATTTCTCTTCTTAACTGTCTGGCCCTTTGAAGAACTCCTGTGATACACCCTACAGTTAAGGAAGAGAAAAAAAAAAATCTCTTTTTGCTATATACTGAATATAATTATTGTTTAATTTCTTTTATTTTTTTTCTTGTCAGAAGGTTTTTTGTGCATATTTTCGGGCCCTTAATTTGAGGCTTATCAAGATTTGCTTGATCAACAGTATCTTCAGGCTGATAAAATTGTGGATGGGCGTGGATGCATTGAGGTTATCGGGTGATAATCCCTGGTGGGTCTATCAATTCATTAGAAGCTGTGAACTCTGAACAAATGGTATATGAGCCAAGGATATTGTCCAACCATACTGAGGGGAGTCCATGCTAATCAAATTACTTCTCAAAATTATTGGCTTATTGCCATTATAGGGAGCAGAAAGAAATAGTTTGAGAAGTATGGGGTACATCCATGCATGCTTCAATGTATGGTTGTTTCTATATTCTCCTTAATACATCTTTTCGTTAGGAGATCAATTGGACAAGGAGGATGTGGGAATGCTTGAACATTGAAGAAGGCTGGATCGAATTGCTGTTATTAATCTTTATTTGAATTTTGGAGTGAGCAAAGGAAAGTGAAGGGGAGCTCATAAAGCTTTGGAGCAAAATTATTAATTGAGCTGTCAATTTGCTTTTCCTTGTTCATTCTGAAATCCAAACGGAGCCTTGTTAAAAGGTGCCTCAGAAGCATCTAGAGGCATTTAATTTTTCTGACAGTTGATGGTTACCTAGATGGTGCTTTGCATCAGAAGTTTGATTGAGACGTGTACATTTAACTGCCCATACTTGTTGAAATATTCTAGAGAGGTTATCTTAAAAGAAGTGTCACAGCCATCATTGCATATACATTTGCAATGTTTGTTATAAATTTGAATATTTCTCTCTTCAAAATTTCCTCTTATTATGAACTGGCTGAGCCGGATATCCCCTTTCTTGATCAGTGCTTTCTTTTGTTCTTTAACAACATGCATATCTCCTTTCTTCAGTTTATGCAGGCTTTTAGGATAATGGGCTTTGTTAGTTGACTCGTAGTCCATCATGTTGATAGTTTATCATGGATAAGTCTTTTTGTTTAATAGCTCTTTATGGTATTTTATGCTTACCACTTCCCATGAGTTTCTGTCTCTCTATTCCAATATCACTATGTATGTACTCTTTTGATATCTTCAGCTATGTGGTTATCATGTCTTCTGCAAGAACATTTCCTTGTTTTGATCCTTTCATCTCATCCCTTTAATCTGGTTCACGAATAATGCAATCATGTACAATATATGCTCTGTTCATCTTTGAATGCCTTTCTGCAGATTGGGCAGTCTCAGTTCAGAGGTAGAGGCAGCAGGGGTAGTAGACCATTTAGAAGGGGTGGTCGTGGCCATTTCCGTCACCAAGGTGTCCCTTTCCGTGGTCGGGGACGTGGCCGGGGTGGTGCTAGTAGGCAAATCCCAGTTCACACTTCTGCACCAACCAATTCTATAGTAGCATATCCCCCGGCTGCTGATGGAGCCACTTCAGTGGTACAACCCTCGTCATCTTCTCCTGGGCAAATACCATTATTGACTCCGCAACAAGTTCCAGCAGCACCAGCACAACCTCCACCACGCAGGTCATGGTGTGAAATTTGTAAGGTTGAGTGCAATACACCTGAAATCTTGGAGCAGCATAAGAATGGAAAGCGACATAAAAAAAATTCTCTAGTACATGAGGAATTACAGAGACTCAAAGCTATGAATGGACAACAAAGTGGACAGATGCCTACTTCTCAATTGAACTCAGCTGTTCAGCCAGAGAACATTCAGGAATTAGAGAAAAAACCTGCAGAAAGTATTATCTCTGAAGTTACTACTGACGATCACAAGAGTGAAACAGAGCTGCAGAAAGATACTGGAGAGACTTCCAAAGTTCCAGCTGAAGAGTCGGATGGGAAACCTGGGGATAACATTTCTGCACAAGGTCGTGGTTCCAAGCGTAAGATGAGAGGAGGCAGAGGTGGCAAAATTGCGAGGACTAATGATGGGGCAAGAAGGCCAGTGGAACCTCCAAAGCCCAAACAAGTTGTTCCTTTCATATGTGAGCTGTGCAATGTCAAATGCGAATCCCAGGTTGTTTATGACAGTCATTTGGCCGGTAAGAAGCACCTATCAAGTCTCAAGCGTGTACATGGCCTCCAAGCTTTGCCAGCAGAAGCAAGGGTTCAAGTTCAAGCGCAAAACCCACCTGACATCAATGCTTTGTCAAATTCAATTAACTCTCAAGTTCAACAAGGAGTTAATGATCCGCAAGTCCTTTTGGCTCAGCTTCTAATGAACTATGTAATGTCCCAAGCCCAGAATCCAGGAATAGCACCTCCACTGGGGTCTTCTGGTGCTCCACAGATACCAGGATCAACATCGATGACTGGATCAGGCTTTGAAACTGTGGTGCGTGGTGAGAGTGAAAATCCTACTGGCGAAACAAGAAATCAGAATGAAAATGCCCCTGCTGGCTCAAATACTAGTACTCAAACTGCAATTGGAAGTTCTGAATCTGAAGGAAAGGTGGTAAATCTTGTGCAAAATAACTCAGTTGTTGTACCGGCAGAGGATCCAGGTGCAGCAAATGACGAACTGCCTTCTACAGTAAGTTGAGGTAAATCTTAGCACGGAGAAGATAGAATCATTCTCTTCAAACAATAAAGTGGGGCATGCTAGTCTATTAGTATGATGTCCTTTGGGTTTATGGCTTAAGCGTTGTTGGAATTTGACCTTTGGGTATATACTTTAGAACATATTTTGTTAGTATCTCTCAGATGTGGATATTATTGGTAGATCTCTGTTGTTGATGCTTGGATCCTATAATTTTAATGTTTTTTTCTCCTCTAATGAATCTGTTTCATTTGACGAAAACGAATAAATTTATTTAGGGACACTGGATGCCTCTGGAGATATCGATTCATTGGTCAGAAAAACGATATTTCTAGTTGAAGAGTAGTTGACAAAAGATTTGATACATAATCTAAAACATTTAACCATAGAATGGTTAATTTTTCTAGTTGACAAAGTATGTTCATAAGATGATTGCTAGAAGGTGGATCCACTTTTAAGTTTTCCAAAAGATCCTTATTTATTAATTCAAATTTGATAAATATGAGGACAACTACGAAATCTCATTTACTCTAAACAGCAGTTGAAAAAACTTAAAATGTTTGAAGTATATAACTTCCCAAAGTACTAATCTCTTATACACTGGGATTGTTTATTCTCTCTCACCTCTCTATCCACCTGGATTGTTTTTTCTCTCTCACCTCTCTATCTCATCATAAGAAAGATTTTTAACACCAAAAAATTTTAGTACTATTCTTTATTCTATTTTAACAAGTCAAAAAATAATTTCTTTAATTTTAATATCCACTTCACTATAACATTAATCTAATCAGTTGAATTTGAATTCAAAAGATTAATCCCATTGAAATTGATATTAATCTTTTCATTGTGAACTTTGTTGAAAGACAAACCAGTAATTTCTTTTGGTACAAGGTTGCTTTTCCATCTCTTCCTTTTTCTTTGTTCCTTACAGTCGAATTTTGTTGTTGAATGATATTTGAAGGTTGGATTTAGTTGTTATTGGAGTTTGAACATTCAAGATTGCAAGAAGCCTAGATATTGGGATGGGCACGAATAGGATATAACAGGAACAGCCACAAAATTGATTGTCCAACGAAGTCTTACTATTTAGAACTTCCTATCCCATTGTTGGTTTCATTATATGTGGTATCCACATATTAGGTTTACCACCATTTTTGCCTATGTAATTCCACAACCAAGTTATAGTGAATTTGACCACTTCCACATTTGTTGCACTTCTTTCCGTTGCCATATTCTTGCTCTTCCTTCATCTTCTCTAACAAATTTGGTGTCAAGTTCAGTTATACTGGTGCTCCACTTTTGCTTAATCTTACGTTTAGTTGGATGGAAATGGAATGAAATGTGATAATGATAGGAATGAAAATGGATAAAAAATTTGTTTGTATGTACTATGGAATGAGAATATTCACTTCCTAGAGAATGATCATTCTATCAAACGATGAAATTTCTATTCCATCATAAAAGCAAAATTATCTTTATATTAATAAATAATAAAATAATATCATCTTATTAATACTTTTACAATGGAAATATTTTGATAATTATATTTTTAATAATAGAGTTTATTTGTATTATTTATAAAACAAATGTTATTTATTATACAAAATTATTTAATATAAAATAAAAATTAATAAATTAAAATTTATTTATTAATATATAAGATGAGTTAATATTATAAGAAAAAGACTAGAATACTTGAAAAACAAAAAAAAAACAAATGAAGTAAAATGCTATATAACTTGAAAAATTAAAGCCTTGTATGTTTTTTATTACTTTTAGATAAATAGTTTATTGTTTTTTATTATAAAGATATTATCATAATTGACTACTTTTTTCCATTCTATTTTTATAATATTTTGCTATAATAGATATAAAAATTGAATGGAATATCCATTCCATTCTAGACTATACCAAATTATAACTATGGAATAGTTATTGCATTCCATCCCATTCCCACTTTCATGCCCACTCTATTTCATTCCATTCTATCCAATCAACATAACATAAGAGTACTGCTAACCACTGATGATTGTTTACCTTAGCCCTTTTTTCTAAATGAGTTAATTTATATTTTTATGACAACAAATGATTTTGGATAAATTATTTCATTCATTTTCAGTGAATCAATATTGGATGGCCTTGGTTCAATTGATGAAGATTTAAATTATGCCTTGTTTTAGTTAAAATATAAAGGTATAAGATTATTTGAATTTAGCTTAATTTTAGAATTATTTTTTTTGGAAGGTTTGCCTTAAAAATTTGCTTAAATTTGAAAATTTTCCACAAAAAACATTCCAATATGTTTTTAAATGATTTATCAAATTCTTTAAACTTAAAAACATGTTTTGGATTGAAATATAAGTTTTTAAATGTGTTTAAATGGTTTTGAAATGATTTTTTAAAGTTTAAATTTCAAAATTAGGCCTTCCAATTCGAATCAGCACTTTTGACCTACACTTGTAATTCTGATGGCAGCTATAAGGCAAGTGCTAGAGTGTTTTTAAAAACTGGCAATTCGAATTAGGCTTTGAACTAACTTTTGTGATTCTAATTGTAAGCCACTCAAGGGTGCTAGAGAGTCCACATTTTAAGGCAATTTGAATTGGCATTTACACTATATTTTTATGATTAGAATTATTAGGTTTTGAACTGGCTCTTCTTGATTATGATTGTAATTCAAATTTTGAATTCGTGATTATGATCACGATTCTAATCATAGAGGATAATTTTTGAAATAGTGGTCATTTTGCAGTGTGCTATTCTTACTTACTATAAATACTCATTTTTCGCACTACTTCATTGTGAAACCTAATACCTTTAAGGCAAATACTACCCATTTCATCAATGTTTCATCAATTGACTTGATTTCTTGAATTTGAGCTAGATTTGAGTGAATCTATACTTATAGAGTTTCAATTTATAATATAAACTTATGAGTTCTTGTGATTTCTTTCATTTTATCTAAAAATTTTTTGAGTATTCTAGGGCTTGCCAACCCCAGGTTTGAAAGAATGGTTGGGCTTTTTATTTTTCTTCTTTAAGTGGGTTTCTCAAAAGGTTTTTTGATTATGGTTGAGCAATTGTTATAAAGACTTCTCCTTGTGCCTATGTTAAACTTGAAGGATTGATTTTTAGTGGATTGAAGCTTGGTTTTAGGAGTGGATGTAAACCTTGAAGATAATTTTTCAAGGGGAAACCACTATAAATCTTGTGTTTGATTCCTCAAGGGGAAACCACTATAAATCTTATGTTTGATTCCTCTTTCTCTACTCTCTTTATTTTTCATCAATTTATATTGTGTTGTTTATCTTGCTCTTGTTGATGATTGAGAACTTGGCATGCTCTACTTTTATTGTTGAAATTTGTTGAATTTCTTGTGCTTATTTGAGATCTTGTCTTTGTATAATTGAATGAGTTACTTTACACAAGTGCTTTGATTTGTTATATTTTGTGTGCAATCATCTTTGTTGAACTATCTTAGGTTTATTTGAATTAAAACCATTTCATCATGGCTTTCCAAAATCAAGAAAATTTTAAAAATTATGAATGTTTTTGTTATCAGTAGAAATTGGTAGTACGCGGTGGACTAGCAAAAGCCCAGGGAAAGCCTAGCCCGATCGGGGACAAGTCCACTAGTTCGCTCTACAGAAGCCCTCAATTTACTGAAGAACCCGAGCCCACTAGTCAAACTAGCTCGAGGTCGTGAGCCAGTTGAACCCTCAACAAACAAGGTCAAGCCCGCTAGGGCGCTGCTTCATTCAGCCAGGAGCCTGCTAAAGTTAAGCATATAGCCAACAAACAACTTGCACCGCCATTCTGCGGATGCAGCCATTGGGTCCCACTTACAGAAAGTAGCCTGTAGAAGCCAGTTCCTAATACCCTAGATAGTCTTGTACATTTAATATTTGATGTAACATATGCATAGTTAATTTAATTCTATTTGTACCCCTCCATGCTTCTATAAATGGGGGCTAGAGTTATTGTAAATAGAGAGCATAGAAAAGAATACTAGCAGAAGCTCTACCGAAAATCATAGCCAAAGCTCTGTAAACATTCCTTCAATATAATAAAAATATCTTTGTGGACGTAGGGTGTGGTGCTATCCAAATTTGGTCGAAACACATTAAACTTCTTGTATCTCTCTCCCTTTTCCCTTTTCCTCTTGCCATTCGACGCCTTATCATCACCTTGATGACTGGAGAATGGCTTGGGTCCCTAAAGAACCCCCTCCATTGGCCAGATTTGGATTGAACCAAAATCCATTGTCAATATTTTGGCATGCTTGGTGGGACCCTTCCATCCTTTGGTCATCTCTCTAGTTGATCCCGTTCAGATTGAAATGGCAAGAGGAAAGGCCGCCAAGAAGTTAGATGTTATTGTTAGTCGACTAGAAGGTCACACTACAAGCTCCTTTACCGCCAGAACCACCAACGGTCTAGCCTTCCCAGTTTGCTGTTAACCTGATGTCTCCGTTAACGAGACCAATGAAGCCCCAAGCATGGTGCTAGTGCCAGGAAGCATTCGAAGGCTCAATGAAGAGGATGGCTAAAGCATTTCAAATCCTGGCTTAAGCACAGGTCCAAAGTGTGCGAAGACAAACTGAAGTCATCACACCCGGAATCATCTCACAACGATAGCGAGTTAGAACTTCGAATAGAGCCAGTCGTAAGCACGTGTCGACTGTTCCCCCCACGATGAGGAGGACACGAAAAGCTGCCAAGATTCTAGTCAAAAGTCTGAAAGATTGCCATTGATGGTGGAAGAATTATTTCAAAGGGTGAAACAACTGGAGGCACACCCCTGAGCTCGAGGCTACCGAATCCGTGCCAAGGAATGAACTCCCTTTTCTAGGAAGATCGAAATGGAGCCCCTCCCCCAGAAGCTTAAAATTCCCACCTTCCCACTTTACAATGGAACCAATGATCCACATAATCACTTGGACATGTTCAATGATCAGATGGATCTCTGGATAGGTAATCCCCTGATCAAGTGCCATGTCTTTCCTATCACCTTGGCAGATTCCCCCGAGCCTGGTTCAGGAACCCCCGACTTATAGTATCAACAATTGGGAAGAATGTCAACAGAGGTTTCTTGACCACTGCAGGGCACTGAAGAGGTAGCTCGCGCCCCTTGCCACCTCGCCACGATCTTCCAACACAAGCACAAGCCTTTGAAATACTATATTGCTTGATTTATGTGCGAGATTTACAATGTTGAAAGCCTATCTGATGAGAGCATTTTGATGCCAATATCTACTGGACTTTGCAAAGATGGTAAACTATATAAAAGCATATACAAATCCCCAGTAGCAGACTTGGGAGAATTCTATGATCGAGCTATTAAGCAAATCATATGGGACGAGATATTTAGAGTTATCAAGCAATTGATCCTTCACGTGCATTACAGTATCTTGTCAGACACTCTTGATCGAATTTATATAGCAGAAAGGAATAAAGAAGACTTTGGGACTCCCACTCCTTTACGAGTACCTCGTGCAGGTAAGAATACGAACAAATTTTACGCATATCACAATGAGGCAAGAGATAACACTTCAGATTGCCGAGCTCTCAGGGATGTTATCAAGGACCTGATCAAAAGAGAGCATTTAAGAGAATATATATTGCGACCTACAGCGCAACAGCCTCTTGACCTCAACGGGATCCCAAGCAAGAGCAACCAGTTGTAGTAAGAACCATTTATTGAGTTTGCAATCCAATGGGCAGAAGTGTCCAAAATTTTGTGTAGATTAGCCCGTGTAGATTATCCTGAAATTCTAGAAATCGTTCAATTTGAAATGCATGCTTTACAAATCGAGCCTCATACTATGATTGAGCTCTGCAATTAGCGATTGAATCTTCGCAGCTTTTATGCAATTGAACTTCGCAGCTTTCATGCAATCGAAAGGCTCATGCATGCGAACAACTTTCTTAGCCACCATATGCATGCAGCAACCTCACCGTGCATACGAGCAACTTTCTTAGCCACCGTGTGCACTTGTGCAATTAAAAGCTCATGCGTACGAGCAATTTTCTTAGCCACCGTGCACGTGCAATGACCTTACTGCATGTACGAGTAACTTTCTTAGCCACCATGTGTTGCAATCTTATCATGCATGTGAGCAACTTTCTTAGCCACTGCATGTATGCAATTAAAAGCTCATGCATATAAGCAATTTTCTTAGTCACCGTGCGCGTGCAGTAACCTTATTGGCATACGAGCAACTTTCTCAGCCACCATATGCACAAGACCTAAATTTCATAGCTATCATGTGAACTAAATTCCTTAGCTCTCATGCAACTGCATGCTTTAGTGTTATTCGACCTATTCACATATCACTCACTTACACTCCAACCAAATTTATCGATTAATCAAAAGCGTCCAACTGGTTATTTAATTATTTTTATGCAGAATTAATATTTGTTGTCTAAGAATTACAGGACAAAATAGTTGAACATTAAAGGGAAAAAGAAGACTTTATTCATCAAAAAGCCTCAACGATGTACATATATATCACAAAGAGTCAAAATACAAGTCAGGAAAAGCTACAGCCAATTCTTCTGGAAGAAGGATTGGCGTGCAAGAGGAAAGCTCCTAATCAGATGGTAAGCCACCAAAGGATAAACCTCTGTCGATTGGAAATTTGCCAACCCACCTAAGCCCCCAGTTTTCTTCCTCCACCTTTGATTCTTGGAGTTGGGAGAGTCCGAGAAAACCCGTCGGAGTGGCAGAAAAAGGGAAACCTCACAACTATGAGGATGTAATTCGGGATTCATATGAGATCCCTCCACATTATAGGAAAAGTGTGGACTTTGAAGCTCTTTATGTAGTAGACCATACATGCCTCACTTAAAAATTCGAATATCAGGATATCAGGAGGTTTATCTGAAATCTCCATTTAGACACTCTTTGAGGAAAAGAAGAGGTTTCCTAGTGCTTTAAATATGCCGAGCTTGAAGGAGTTAAAGGATCCGGAAGGAAGCCCCCAACCACTCTCATTAAATGGCATGGAAGAAAACGAGGCCAATGCACTAAAAATCACAAGATGCACTTGGCCTGGAGAAATGAAATGGTACGGTGATTTGAAAGGTTCTGACTACATAATCGCCTATGACCAACATTAGAAATATCTTTCGGACCTAAAACTGGAATGGGCCGGGTAAGTGTCTAGCCACAGAAGTTTATCCATGCAGTCTTTTAGGTCTCAAAAAACTCTAGTTCACTGGAAATTCACCTCGCAAAGGGAAGCGAGTGTGCAAGGTGAAGGCCAGATCCATGATATGTTGCCACTACATACACTTTTGCCAGCAGAAGTCTAACTCCTAGTCCACAAAGTGAACTGAGAATTAGGGGCTAATGTTATCAATAGAAATTGGTACTGCATAATGGGTTGGCAAAAGCTGAGGGAAAGTCGAGCTCAATCGGGGACAAGTCTACCAGATCGCTCTACAGAAGCCCTCAATTTGCTGAAGAACCCAAGTTCACTAGTCAAACTAGCTCGAGGTCGTGAGCCAGTTGAACCCTCAGCAAATAGGGTCAAGCCTGCTAGGGCATTGCTTCATTTAGCCAAGAGCCTGCTGAAGTTAAGCATACAGCCAACAAACAACTTACACTGCCACTCTGCGGATGCGACAATCGGGTCTCACTTGCAAAAAGTAGCTTGTAGAAGTCAGTTCCTAGTACCCTAGATAGTCTTGACCATTTAATATTTGATGTAATAAATGCACAGTTAATTTAATTCCATTTGTACCCTTCCATGCTTCTATAAATGGGGGGCTAGAGTTATTGTAAAGAGAGAGAACAGAGAGCATAGAAAAGAATATTAGCACTCTCCGCCGAAAATCATAGCCAAAGCTCTATAAACATTCCTTCAATACAATAAAAATATCTCCATGGACGTGAGGTCCAGTGCTATCCAGATTTGGCTGAACCACATTAAACCCCATGTATTTCTCTCCCTTTCCCCTTTTCCTCCTGCTATTCGGTGCCTTATCATCGCCTTGATGACTAGATAATAGCTTGGGTCCCTAAAAAACCCCCTCCATTGGCCGGATTCTGGATTCGGATTGAACTAAAATCCATCGTCAACAGTTTTGAAATTACCTAATGAACCCCTCTTGGGCATGAGTTGTTTTATCTTACAATTAGTATTAGAGCCATCCTCAAGAATTGTAAGGAACTTTGCTTGTTAACTCTTTAAGAACTTTTATTACACAAGTACTTCCACTTTGCCTCATTAAAGGTCATATGGTTGTATATTTTACCTTAAAACGTGTTATTAATAGCATGGTTTGAGCAAGAGCTTTATTTATATTTGATCTATATCTTGGCTCACATTTGTTTTGGCATGAAGGTTTTTTAATGTTTATTTACTTGTTATGTGAAAAAGTTGCTCTTATGCTTACCTAAAGAAAGGTAAAAGTCTACATCTTTTGACACATTTTTATGAATGTTTTCTTATAATTTTTGTGTGTGTGTGTGTGTGTGTATATATATTTGAAATCTTGTTAGGATCATATGATAGAGATATATGTCTTTATTTAAAAGATGAAAAGTTCTTACTTGCAATGTTACTTATCTTTTAAGCTTATTTCATCTTTTTTAAGACAAGAAAAAGATAGAGTTGATAATGAAAAATATGGAGAGAAGATAATGACTTTGATTATTTAACATCACATATTTCAATACATTTGTTTATCCTTTTTGTTGATGTCCAATAAGGAGAGAAGAAAAAAAAATGTATTATGTGCTTAATGTTTTGAGCTTATTAGATTAAATCCAATTTTAATTAACTTTCACATCAGAGTTCCCGATTTCAATTTGTTTTGCAGCTGCCAAGTTTATCTAAGTTGGTTTTTTTATGTTGCTCAAACATTTCTAGAGGTTTTAAGATCAATATTCATGGTTTGTGTTTGGAAAAGTGCTGAAAAATTAAAGATTTTCTGAAATTGCTACCATGTGATTCAAATTTCCCAATTGCAGTTAATTTTGCAATTCAAATTAATCTACTCAGAGGAGTCTCAGGTTGTCTTCAAGTTCTCATGATTTGAATCACCTTAATCTAGTTAAATTTATGATTTGAATTGGTAATTTCAAGATGGTCGCTGGTTGTTTTCAAGAGCTTTTGAATTTCTGTAGAAACTCATTAACTATTCTTTCACAAACTTGATCACAATTCAAGTTACTTAGCCAATTATGACCGCACAATTTTGATCATGATTCGAATCATGGGCAAGCTTTATATATACCCTGCACATGTTTCAACCCTCACTTTTCAAACTTTTTCTTAACCTTAGCCACTATTTCTCAAGCATATCATCTTCTCCTTCCAAAATCATCAATATCCACTAATTAAATCAAAGTTTCGCTTCACCAAAATAGTTTCCTACCTCTTTCCTTCAATTTTAACCAATCAAAGCTTCTAATTTCACCTTAAATCTCAAAACCCAATAACTTACCTACATTTTTTCTCTGTCCACCTTTAAGCCAAGATGATTGATGAGTTTGCCTCTGGTTCAAAGAAAAGAAAAAAGTTGGTTAAAGATGAGCACACCTATCACCCAAATGTTGCCATTGAAAAACAAAAATTCTTCACTAATGTTGAATCCTATAAGAGGTGCGTAAATTTCAAAGAAAAGCTTATTGTACCTCTAAAATATTGGGATTCAAATTTCCTCAAGAATAGTTATCTTGCTTTGTATGATTTACTGGCAAAGTATAAGCTACTGAAAGTTATGATTTACAGTGCCAAATGTTATCCTAAGTTGGTTAGAATGTTTTATGAGAACCTAGGAGTTTATAATGGGAAATTGTTTATGTCTATCATGCAAAAGTCTATAAATTTGGATGTTCAGTTGATGTGCAATTTGTTTGACATGGAGGGTGAGAGTAGTTTTATTACTAGTAAAGATATGGTTTTTAATGTTATCCTAAATACTGCTCTTGTTTTTGCAATGGGAAAACTTATGATAACTAGTTTGTCTATGGAGAATCGTCTTCTCCATTACACCATTGTAAAAATAGTCTTTCCCCAGCACACCAACACAACCAATATTATTGAGGATGAACTATTTTTAATGTGGGCCATGAAGAGTGGACTTGAAGTGAACATCACATATCTAATTCTATCTCACATGGGCATATTCTTCATCAAGCCTTAAAGCTTTCAGCCTTATACGATGATTTTGACTTAATTTTTATCCTATTTTTAAGTGCCATTGAGTTTGAGGAAAGAGGTTAACAATGTTACTAGTTCCACTTATTTGAATGAGAAGAGTTTGTACCAAATCTAACTAAAGCTTGTCAATGGTGGATAGTAAGGCAAGATGGTTCTGCTTTTGGAAGACCTTTCACTATTGGTGCCTTAAGACTTGGTGTGGGAATTGAAGATTTCAAACTGAAACAATGAATATGTTGAGGCAAATGCAACTCCAACAAACTTAATTCTTTTGAGATATATAAAAGGCACCTCATGCTAATCAAAGGAAAATCAATGGGAAGATTGACACACTTGAAGCAAATATGAATGCTGAAATACAAGACCTCTATAGAAGATTGAACAACATGAAAGGTCAAATGAATGAGATCCAACATGATGTGTCACCTGATGATTAGTTCCTAATGTTTGCTTCCCTTAGCCCCATTATCCCTTTTAGACATATGTTTTGCTTCTACTAATTATATTGTACTCTGACGACATTTTTGGATTTTTTTAATATATTCTTTATTTCTATTTATCTGATTGGTCTTTATATCTTTTTTTGATATGCCAAAAGAGGGAGAATTAAATTAAGTATTTAAAGAATTTTTGCATGCTTTTGTGTTATGCTAATTGCTGAATTATTTATGCATGTTTTGAAATGGAGTTGCTGAATTTAAAAGGAGTTTATTGTGCTTAAATGTGTTATTGATTAAAATTATTAGTTGATTGTTGATTGATTCATCTTGAACCCCCAAAATTGTTTTTTATCATCAAAAAGTGGGAGATTGTTGACCTTAGCCCCTTTTTCTAAATGAGTTAATTTGTGTTTTGATGACAACAAGTGATTTTAGATGATCTTATTTCATATATTTTCAGTAAATCAATCTTGGATGACCTTAGTTTAATTGATGATGGCTTAGATTAGATCTTGTTTTAGTCAAAATGTAAAGGTATAGGATTATGTGAATTTAGCTCAATTTTGGAATATTTTTTTGGAAGGTTTGCCTCAATGATTTGCTTAAAAGTCTTCTGAAAATTTTTTCACTAAAAGCATTCCAATATGATCTTAAATGATTTATTAAATTCTTTAAACTTGAAAATATGTTTTTGAATTGAAATATAAGTTTTGAAATGTGTTTAAATAGTTTTGAAATGAATCTATAAAGTTTAGAATTCAAAATCTAGCCAGTGATTCGAATCGACACTTTTGAACTTTAGTCACAATTATAATCGCAACTATAGGGCAAGTGCCAAAGTGTTTCTGAAAATTAGCAATTCGAGTATAACTTTTGAATTAATTTTTTAGATTCTAATCACAAGCCACTTAAGGGTGCCAAAGAGTCTACATTTCAAAGCCATTTAAATAAGCATTTACGCTATATTTTTGTAATTTGAATTGTAAGGTTTTGAACTTGCTCTTTGCAATTCTAATTGTAATTCAAATTTTGAATTCATTATTCTGATTGTAAAGGATAATTTTTTTAAATAATGGTCATTTTGTTATGTGTTGTTCTTACTTGCTATAAATATTAATTTCTCACACATCTACATTGTGAAACCCTAATAGCTCTAAGGTAAATACTACCCATTTCATATGTGCTTTATTGATTGACTTGATTTCTTGAATTTAAGCTAGATTTGAGTGAGTTTATACCTATAGAGCTTTAGTTTGTAATATAAACTTCTAAGTTTCTGTGATTTCTTTCATTTCATTTAAAAAATTTCTAAGTATTCTAGGGGCTAGCCAACCTTAGGTTAAAAAGAATGGTTAAACTCTTTGTTTATCTTCTCTGACTAGGTTTCTTAAAGGGTTTTTTGATTGTAATTATACAATTATTGTAAAGGCTTCTCCTTGTGCCTATGTTAAATATAGAGGGATTAATTCTTAGTGGATTTAAGCTTAGTTTAAGCTTAGGAGTGGATATACACTTTGAAGATGATTTTTTAAGGATGAACTACTATAAGTCTTATGCTTGATTCCTTTTTTACTACACTCTTTATTTTCCTACAATTTATATTGTATTGTTTATCTTTTTCTTGTTGATGAAAGAGGATTTGGCATGCTTTATTTTTATTATTAAAATTTATTAAATTTTTTGTGCTTCTTAATGTCTTACCTATGTATAGTTGAATAAGTTATTTTACACAAGTGCTTTGATTTGTTATATCTTGTGTGTAAATATATTTATTAAGCTATTTTGAGTTTGTTTGAATTAAAACTATCAAATGACTTTGTAAAATCAAAAAAATTTTAAAAATTATGAAAATTTTAAAAACACCCAATTCACCCCCTTTTGGGTGTGACTTTCCTTATCCTACAATGATGATATCAAAGCGAAGTAAGTTTGCTTATCTTGTGGGTGCACTTATTTTTTGGGAAACTAATAGTCTATTTAATACAAGTAACTGATAATGTAGCTTTCAACTGATAAATTAACTGTTATCTGTTAACTGAAAGCTGAAAACTGATAAGTTAGCTGATTATATTAAACGTGTTTGATAAAATTAGTTGTTGAACTAACTTATAAATGTAAAATAACATGTTAAAATGATTAGCTAATATATTAAGTAAATTAATTCATATTTATTTTGATACCAAAGTATATTAATATAATCAAAATATTCAAAATAAGAATAAAATTATCTAAAATTTAATTAAATTATATTTTATGACATCAT
>JANHAO010008328.1:0-19324 GCA_026873985.1 Saraca asoca | reverse complement strand
TTCTTTCTTTCATTTCTCTTTATTTATTTTATTTCTTCACTATTAATTTGGATAGTAAAATTGTAAAGATTTTGGTAATTAATATCAACTTCTTTATGGGATCGACTCGTATTTACCGATACTAGCTACAGCTACATCATGCACTTGCAGATTTTAAACATCATCCAACTTTTTGAAATGTGAGTTTACCTTTAACCTTTAACTCATAATTTTATTTATATTATACAGTTTAAAATTTTTTATTAATCATTTCCTTTATTTCCTTGTAAAGGCTTCTACATTGTGACTGTGAAACAAAGGGACCAAAGGCTTAAGGATTTCTATGTTCATAATTAATTACACCGATAAGCTTCACCTTTTGCGAGAGAACAAATACATCTTTGGAGTTCTAAAAAAAATAGCCATGTGTTTTTGAACCATTTATTGAGTCATAAGTATCTACTTGTTACAATGGATAAACACTTAGTTTATTATATTACTTATTTGATATTTTATTATTATCGACATCATTAAATGTTATGTTAATTTATGCAAATAGAAATGTGGTGTACTAGCTTGATCTCTTAGGACATCTATCATGCAAGGATATCAAGAATTTAGTTGACTCGTGAGTTGATTTGTAAATTAAAATTTAATTTTAGGATTTATATTATATATGATTTTCTTTATTAATATGCTAGTTTCTTGATAAATTTGATTAAACAGATCTCTTAAGATTTATTTTTACATGGACGGCTATAGGCAAAGGCCTAATACAAAATATATCAATGTAAAAGTAAGGTTTTTGATCATCTTAAATATCTTTTATAATAGTTGAAATAATTTCAAGAATTGAAATGGTTATTGGAGTACATATTTGATTTGTTGTAGTGTTGTCATCAACAAGAAAATGTGGAGTATGGATACCTTATACTGAGGTATATGAATGACATATAATCACTTAAATGAAGGAAGACTATGATCCACAAAAGGTAATAAAATATTTCAATTTTAAAACCTAATAGTTTGATTTGGGTCTTTTAAGATTTTTGTTAACATAACTCCGATTCATTGCAATATTGAAAATTGGGATGTTAGCAATTTTCTTTTCTCTCATTTTGTTGCACTGATAGTGTAGTTGTATTTTTATGCATTGAAAAGCTTTTCAAATCAAATGCCTTTGTTTTGTGTGTTAGAAGGCCAATTTGCTAGTTATATAAACTTGCAGTACATTGGAGGAGATACCAATTCTTACACTCAAGCAAAAATTGACCACATTTAAGATCACTGGGCTAACTTTCTCCTAGTCAATTTTGTTGCATAATTGTAACAAGAGTGTAATGTACTAAATGTTTTATAATGTATTGAATGTTTTGTAATATATTAGATGTCTGTTTTTTTTTTAAAAGACGAGTTAAAGGAAACGTTGTCGATTCTTTTAACAAAAATCAACGTCCTTAATGCCTTGATGTCTAAAATGAAAATTATTAGATATCAATTTTTTTAAAAAAAAAAACAAGTTAAGAAAAATGATGTCAATTTTTTTAATAAAAACCAATGTTTAAAATTTGCTCATATTTTAATTAAATGTAATATGAGATATGTCTATTTTTTTTAAAAAAAAATACAAGTTAAGATAAACAACATTGGTTTTTATACCGACCTTTGGAATCTCTGCACATTTGAATTAAATGTGATATTAGAGATATCTATTTTTTTTAAATATGAGTTAAGAGAAATGACCTCAATATTTTAACCAAAAACATTTAAAGTCTTTATGTATTTTTAAATATTTAATTTTTTTCTATAAGCCTTACTCAAATTATTTTGTATAATTTTATTTATTAATAAAATTATTCTTTAATCATTAATTTTTATCTGTTCCTAGTCATATTATTTCATTTTACTAAGACTACAGAACATTTCAAGAATTTAAATATTATTCAATTAGACAAAATAATTCAAGAATTTAGGCATTTTTAATAGATAAAATAATTCAAAAAATAATTAACCTTTAAGCAATTTATTTGTGAAAATTATAATATATTATTTAAAAAAATGGACAAAAATAATTCAAATTAAATGAGAGGTGGTGGTGAGAAATACATATGTAAATGAAAATTAAGGCATCAATTCTTACTAAAAAACCAACATCGACAATCTGTCATTTATGAAAAGTTTTCGAAGAACTGTTTATCACCTCGCTCTCTTGTTGGTTTGAAATCCTTGCTCTCTCCCCCTCCATATCTGGTAATTTAAAGGCACTCTCACTCTGTTGTTGATCACAAAAGCATAGCTCATTCTCACTCTTACTCTCCTTCTCTCTATGATTTAAATCGATTTTCTTCGTCTCACTCTCTCTGTTTCTAGATAATAATTGATTTTCTTTTTTAATTTTATTAATTATTTTTGTTGTGTGAATGAGATTAATTATGTGCCCTAGTTATTTTTTTAATTTGGGATCAAATCGGCGTGAAGTGAAAACTCTCTAGCACTTTTCAAAAGGTTATGATCATGATCGCGAAAAATAGTTTAAATTGGGATCAAAATTGCCTAAATTCAAAATCTTTTAGGTAGTTGCCCTGTGGCTACAATCATGATCACGATAACATATTGAAATATTTTTGGTGAAATAATTCTAGGATTTTTCAAATAATTTAAGGCCATCTATAATTGATTGACTTGTATATTTGTTAAAATTTAGAACAAATTGAAATATTTCCATAATTCAAGGATTTTTCGAACTAAATTCATCCAAAATTACTTGACTTGTGTATTTATTGAAATTTAGATTGGGTAGTCATGGAGCATAGGTCAATATCTGCGGATCGATTCAGTGAAGAATATGTAAATGAGGTTAAGGAGTTTATTAGATTTGTTATTGATTAACATGCTACAAATAGTAATAAGCTGATTAGGTATCCTTGTGTGAGATGTTGTTGTGTTAAAAGAGCCAAAGTTAGGGAATTAAAAGATCATTTATTTATTCATAGCATTAATAAAGGGTATACATGATGGATATGGCATGATGAAAGTGAAATGTCTAATATGTCCAGTAATAATCAAGAAAAGGGAGGGTACCAAAACAATGAAATTAAAGTGGGTTTCAATGATCGATTGGAGGATGGTGCATGATGTTAGTGAAGATAATTTTATTGAGTGGCCACATATCCTTGAAAGCTTATTAAATAATGCAGAAAAGCCTTTGTATCCATGTTGTAATAAATTTACATGATTATCTATTGTGTTAAGATTGTTCAACTTAAAATCAGGGAATAGATAGAGTGACAAGAGTTTCATGACCTTACTTCAAGTGTTGAAATATATGTTTTCATAAGGTAATAAACTTTTGGGTAACACTTATAAGGTTAAGAAAATTTTATGTCTAATGGGTATAGAGTATAAAAAGATACATGCTTGCTATAATGATTGTATATTGTACCAAAAGGAGTAAAAAGTTTACATGAGTGTTCAAAATGCAGGGCATCACATTACAAATTGAAGAAGAATGATGTCATGAAAAATAAAGGGACTCTAACTAACGTGTTGTGGTATCTTCTAAAAATACCAAGATTTAAATGCATGTTTGCTAATGCAAAAGATGCCAAGAACTTAACATGGCATGTAGACTAAATGATTTCTGATGACAAACTTTGACATCTGGCTGATTCTCCATAATGAAAAACATTTGATTCATTATCCCTAAATTTGGTAGTGAAACAAAAAACCTTAGGCATGGACTTTGTAAAGATGGAATGAACCCTTATGATGACTGTTGAGAAAAATGGATCTAAGAACATTAAATATGCTAATCATTTGCCAAACCTAGATTATGTTATTTGAATATCAATTCAAAAGCAACATAGAATTTAAAACAATAGTTTAAATTATACCATCTCAATAGTAGTCCTCAGAATCCCTGGTCTTCAAATCTAAATTTGAACTTCCAATTCAAATATAATTTGTACAAGCTCAATTGAATTAAAACTCCTTCCAATTCAAATATAATTTCTCTAAATTGTTCAAATAAATTCATAGATCATGGTTGGCTTCTAGCAAAGGATCATGACCACTCAAATGCCAGGAATATATTATTTCAAAATCAAACCTTTCATAACAAGGTGTCAGTGTGTGATTTAATCCCTTCATCACATGATATTCAAATTGGACTAAGGGTAAGGTTCAAGTGTCAACCCTATGAACGTCTAATTTAGGTTTATGTTTGACCATGTGCTATCTCACAATCATTCATACATAAAACTCTTTTATGTATCATTAATTAATTATACATAAAACTCATTTTATGTATCAATCAATACATAGGCTTATGATTTTTATCATAGCATAAGTGTCATAACATCTTTAGAATATCTTTCCTTTGTTACCAAGAAGAATGAATTCTCTCTTGATCAAACACTACTTTCATATACTTTCTGGTGTACCCAAAATCATTCATATTTACTCTTTCAAGAGTGTAACCTAAAAAAAAAAATCAAAGTACACGACTCTATATATAAGAGATTGTATTGATCTCAAGTGTAAGGATCACTTACTTCACCTTTCATATGAAAAGTCCATTGATACATGGTAATAATCCATATAGTTTCTTAAGGCAAGTCAATCTAATCATATGTTCTCTAACATATACCTATATATTTATCCAGATATCTTTATATCAAATAGTGTATGATATCACTACATTCTACTAATAGTGTACAAATAAATTACAATGGATATTATAATTATAAGATAATTTGTATATAAAGTTATGATTTCTAAACATCCTTTGTTATGAAATAATTGAGAAAATATGATATTAATTATTCATGATATCATACAAGATAGTATACATATATCAAGCATATACATATTTAAGACTAAATTGATAAAGAAGCCAAAACATAAAGATTCATTGAATATGCTAGCATATGTAGTATCTATGCCATCACAACAATTGTCTCTAGGTTATCCTATATTAACAGTCTCTCACTTGACCTAAAGCCAATAACGCTTGTATCTAATATCGATTCTTTGTAAACAATGTTAAAGCTTCTTTTAAGATAGAGCTTTAGTAAGGGGATTGACTACATTGTCATCTATGATAATCCATTCTATTCTTATTCATTACATCATATGAACTCTCTAATCAGATGGTAATGCCAAATAATATGTTAGGATCTTTGATGAAATCTTAGTTCCTTAGCTTGTGTTATAGCTCCATTGTTATCACAATAGATTTCTATTGGATTAACAATATCAGGAACCAATCTCAATTTAGTGATGAACCTTTTTATCCAAATAGTTTCCTTTGCTGCTTCTAAAATAGCAATGTACTTGGCTTCAGTTGTAGAATTTGTTGTGGTATCTTACTTAAAACTTTTCCAATATATCGCACTTCTATTAAGAGTGAATACAAATCTTGATTGTGATTTGTAATCATCTTGATATGACTAAAAGCTTACATCTATGAAACCTCTAATTCTTAAATTAGGGTCTTCTCCATATATCAAGAACATATCCTTAGTTTTTCTCAAGTACTTAAGGATGGTCTTGATTGCACTCTAGTGTTTTTCACTTGGATTGGCTTGATATCTACTAGTCACAATTAGAACATAAGGGACATCTGGCTGTGTACATAGCATGGCATACATGATTGATCATATTGCAAATGTATAAGGAATCTCATTCATGTGTTTTTGTTCATCTTTGGTCTTAGGAATCTACTTCTTAGACAAATGAACACCATGAGACATGTGTAAGAATCCCTTCTTAGACCCATCCATGCTAAACCTCTTTAGCATCTTGTCTATATACATGGATTAGGACAGGCCAAGCAATCTTTTATATCTATCTTTATAGATCTTTATACTTAGAATGAAGTTTGTTTCTCCCAAAACCTTCATGAAAAACTTGGATAGCCATAACTTAGCATATTGTAGCATGGGAATGTTGTTACCTATATGGAATATGTCATCTACATACAGTAGTAGGAACACAACTACACTCCTACTAACCTTTTTGAATGTACAAGGTTCAC
This sequence comes from Saraca asoca, assembly GCA_026873985.1. Lineage (NCBI taxonomy): Eukaryota > Viridiplantae > Streptophyta > Magnoliopsida > Fabales > Fabaceae > Saraca > Saraca asoca. Next base: position 13,308 of record JANHAO010008328.1, on the reverse strand, counting down.
CAACATTCTTGATGAAGTCAAATAATTTGACTGCTTCATCAAGACATATGTTCCAACTTTGTAAAGCTTGCTTTAATACATAAATGGACTTTTTTAGCTTGCATACCTTGTGGAGTTCAATTTTTGACATAAAACCCTTAGATTGTATCATATATACATCATCTTACATGTTTCTATTAAGGAAAGTTGTTTTGACATCCATTTGCCAAATCTCATAGTCATGGTATGCAGCTATTGCAAGTAAAATCCTAATTGACTTTAACATGGCAACTTATGAAAAGGTTTTCTCATAATTAACTCCTTGAACTTGTTTATAACCTTTTGCCACTAACCTAGCCTTATAGGTTTGTATTTTGCTATATGTATATGTCTTTCTCTTAAAAACCCACTTGCAGTCAATGGGTTTTATTCCTTCAGGTATAGTGATCAAGTCCCATACTTGATTTTCATGTATTATTGATGATGAAATCTAGTTCTACCAAACTCCAGCCAACGAATATAGTTCTTGAACCCCAAACTACTTTCTAGCCTGTGAAATATGAAGAAGGGGAGAGGAAGAAGAAGATGGAGAGGAAGAGAAACAATGGAATGCAGTGTTTTAATATGGTTCAGCTAAATCCAGATAGTACCGGACCCTATATCCACGGTAGCTTTTATTGATCTTTGGAAAATTTTACAAAGTATTGGCTAATCTTTTTCAGTTTCCCTTTACAAGAGTTTTCCTCCTCCTTTTATAGTGGAATGGAGGTTACATGTAATGATTGCAAGTTGTGATTATGTTACATCAAACATTAAATATACAAGATAGTATAATCTTCTACAATATGGCTTCTGCAGGTTACGTTCTATGAGGTGGGCCCCTTTGGTCAGCTAGAATGTAGACTTGATGCAAGCCTGTCTGGGACTCTTTCTCGTGAAGCTCTTGGCCTTGGGGAGATGCTTGTCCTTCACAAGCCAAGATCCCTGGTGGGAGGTCACTGACCTTCAATTAGTGAGGACAGGCCTGAGGTTAGGAAGCGAGCTTGATCTCCATGCAAGCTGGGACTTGGCAAGCTAGGACTTGGTCAGTTAGGACAATTCACCAAACTCACGAGTTGGGACCTCACGCATTTTTCCTTAGCGAGCTAAACATCCTTCAAACTTAGTTTCTACCGAGCTATCGGCCTACTGGGTGAGACTAATTTCCACCTATAACATAAGCCCCCAACTCTCAGTTCGCTTCAAGGACTGGGAGTTGTAACTTTTGCTATTTCAGTCAAAGTACTTTATTCTGTTGTGTTGTCACTTTAGGCTTTTAATCTTTCACTTCATCTGATTTGGCCATACTTCATTTTTTGACCTTGCCTTCTAGCCATTGGTGTGGCAATCTAGTTTTCTTAGGACCGTTTGATCAAGCACAATCTTTTATCTGCTGGGTCATTTGTTGAACTCAAATTAGTCTATAAAGCTTGAGAAGCTCTTCTTGCTTCTTTGTGATTAGATGGAGGTATCAGCTAAGCCCACGAATATCTTTGCTAGTTTAGCTTCTGGTGAAGCACTGAGGTGTGGATGGCCTTTTGCATGGGGCTTTGAGGCGTGGATAGTCTTCTGCACATGGCTTCTATGCATAACTTTTTATGCTAGCTACAGGGAAGATCTTGTGTACATCTTGAATTATTTCTTCATGACTTCGCCATGATCTTAGGCCCTGCTAACTAGACTCCAGCCGTCTTTTTGAATTGCATGGGGTTTGGTCCAAGAGGAACTGTTGGCTTAGGAGGGATATTAGTAGGAGCAGTCGAACTTGTTGGTTTTCCTACTGGTGGTAGCTGGCTTTTTGTTTTCATCTTCAGCCTTAGGCTCTTTTAGCTTTTGTTTCTATATTTCCCTCCTCTGATGTAATTCTACCTCATTGAATGAGGCCTTTTTAATGTATAAGCTTTTCTGTATAGCTCTTGAATGTTGTACCAAATTCTTTGTACATTGTTGGATGTATATTTCTATAAATCAATAAAATGCTTTTTCTGACTAATCGGCCATATCTGTAGCTTGTAGCTGATCTTGTCATTTGATTACCCCATTTTGTAATGAGCAATAGTCAAGACGCATGCGAGTTGCACCTAGTTAGAAGTCCCATGCGAGCTGCGAGTGTTTAATCGCATGATAGCTACGGATATCTAACTACATGAGAGCTGTAGCAGATCTATTTTAGCATCCTTGTGCTACGATGAGCTTCTAGCTCATTTAATAGTAGTTTTGTCTATTTCGCATGTGTCGATGGGGTAGGTTCACACCATCTCACCCCCAGATGGTTTTCATGATTTGATTTCGCTAGGTAGGCTTTGCATCAGATACACTCCTCATCGTGAGGTAGGCTTTGCACCATCTCACCCTTGGATGTGTTTTCTTATTGTAAGGTAGGCTTTGCACCATGTTACCCTCAGATGTTTTTCTTATCTAGAGGTAGGCTTTGAGCCATTTCACCCTCGGATGTTTTTCTCATCACGAGGTAGGCTTTGCACCATCTCACCCTCAGATGTTTTTCTTATCGTGAGGTAAGCTTTGCACCTTCTAACCCCTCAGATGTTTTTCTTATCATGAGGTAGGCTTTGTGCCATCTCACCCTTAGATGTTTTTCTTATCATAAGGCAGGCTTTGCGCCGTCTCACCCTCAAATGTTTTTTTGATTATGAGGTAGGCTTTGCATCATCTCACCCTCGGATATTTTTCTTTAGTAGTGAGATGATAGCTCATCGCTATTTTTATGGCACTTTCGTGTTTCAGCCAATCAGCCAAGAATAAAATCGGATCAATAAAGAATAGCTTTCTTTTTACATAGCATTTCACTGAAGATCATTAATTAGCAAAAGTTCATAATTCTATCATTAATCTCAAAATATTACAGGATTAAAATATGGTTCTGATGGAAGGCTCTAGTTCTCAATCAATGACCAACTGAGTTTATTGAGCTTGCTCTTCTGATGGCCTCACCACATAATTCTATAAATGACCTCTTTTGATGAGGTTTTCAATGGCATCCTTTAGTACCTAACATTTTGAGGTGGTGTGTTCTACCTCATTATGGTAAGCATAGAATCTACTAGAGTCTCTGAACTTGCTGGGGGCTCTCATTGGCCTGGGATTTCCAAAATCTTTTTTCTCCCTTTCTGCTATAAAGATCCTATCTTGCTCATCAGACAGAATGCTATAGCTTTTGAAGCGACCACGAGACTGGGGTCGCTCGATTCTACCCTTCTTCGTGGGTTAAGTGTCAGGATCGTTAGTGCTCGCCACTTCGCCTTTATACTTGGTCTCCTCCGTGGCAAAGGTTTCTTCCCATCTGATTTGCTTAGCAGCTTGCTCGTAGAATTCAGCAAGATCTCGAGCCAGGAACTTGTAAAGGCTTTTGTACAGCTTCCCATCTTTGTGGAGTCTTGCCGAGATTATTGTTAGGATGCTCTCCTTCGATAGGTTTTCTATAAAGTTGGCTTCATGCTTGAACCTAGCTATATAGTCTTTCAGTGACTCACCCTTACTTTGAAAGATCATTGCAAAATGATAGGGAAGCACGAGCAACCTCTTCAATGCCCAGTATTGATCAACAAATTTCCTTTGACACTCTTCCTAACTATTGACACTGCAAGCCAGGAGGCTTCTTAGCCATGCCCGAGGTATACCCCCTAATGTGGTTGGGAAGACACGGCATTTGACCAGAGGGTCGATAGTTTAAATATCCATCTAGATATTGAACGCATTTAGGTGGTCACATAGATCATTGTTCCCGTCATACAGTGGGATTGCGGGCACTTTGAGCTTCTATAAAAGGGGTTGCATTTCAATCTCCATAGAGAATGGTGAGCTCTCCCCATGACGAGGTTAATTGTCTTGGGATTGGGGGCGGTCCACTAGCTGTTTAAGGCTTTGGAAGATTTGCCTTGTTATTAGATCCTGAGCTTCGGGCTGGGGGCTAGAGCTCTCAACTCATTGCGAGCCCCCAGATTACTGATCATAATGGTCATCGCGAGTTTCTTTCTCACGTAGTCGCTGGAGTTGCACTACAATTTCTTCTTGCCTTTGAGCATCTCGAGCTTGCGCCTGTACTAGCACCTTAATAGTTTTAGCCAGTTCCCTAACCATATCCTCAAGCACTGGTGGTGGCCAATGAGGTGTTGGCACTTCTTCAGTTAATGGGAAAGTAGTAGGTTAAGGACAAACAAACGTCTACCAGTTGAACAATTAGAGTGTTAGAACTCCTGGTAGTTCTCCCTCTCACCATTGTATCAGGTTGAAAAAGTGATTTAGAAAATAGATGGGCCCTCCTTCTAGCACCAAATGTTAATGATGAAATCCAGTTCTGCCAAACTCTAGCCAACGAATATAGTTCTTGAACCCCAAACTACTTTCTGGCCTGTGAAATATGAAGAAGGGGAGAGAAAGAAGAAGATGGAGAGGAAGAGAAATAATGGAATGTAGTGTTTTAATGTGGTTTGGCTAAATCTGAATGGCACTAGACCGTACGTCCACAGTAGCTTTTATTGATCTTTGGAAAATTTTGCAGAGTATTGGCTAATCTTCTTCAGCCTCCCTTTACAAGAGTTTTCCTCCTCCTTTTATAGAGGAAGGGAGGTTACATGTAATGATTACAAGTTGTGATTCTATTACATCAAGCATTAAATGTACAAGACAGTATAATCTTCTGCAATCTGACTTCTATAGGTTGCTTTCTATGGGGTGGGCCTCTTTGGTGTGTTAGAATACAGACTTAACACAAGCCTGTCTGGGACTCCTACTTGCAGATCTCTTGGCCTCGGGGGGATGCTTGTCCTTCATAAGCCGAGATCCTTGGTGGGAGGTCACTGACCTTCAATCACTGAGGATGGGCCTGAGATCGGGAGGTGAGCTTGATCTCCATGCAAGCCAGGACTTGGCAAGCTGGGACTCGACGAGTTGGGATAATTCACTGAACCCACAAGCTGGGACCTTGCGTATTTGTCCTTAGCAAGCTAAATGTCCTTCAGACTTAGTTTCTACCAAGCTATCGACCTGCTTGGGCGAGACTAATTTCCACCTATAACATGTATTAAATCTATTTAAGATTTCATGGCTTCATGCTATTTTAAGGAATCAATATCTGATATTGCTTTCTAGTAACAATTAGGCTCATTGTTGTTCTTTTGTGTAAGAAGAAAATCATATCTTTCAAGTTCATGACATTCCCTTCTAGATCTCTAGAGTACATGTGTACTTTGAGCTTAATTACTTATCTTAACTTCTTAAGATACTTGATCAAGCTTATCCTAAACCATATAGTTTATATCATTTTGTGGTTTTTGAACTTCTTCAAGTTCTACTTTACTCTCACTAGCCTTCTCAAGGATAAACTCCCTTTTTCGAGAAGTAATGTTTATCAAGACAAACATATTTTGCTTAACAGGATGGTAAAAGTAATAACACCTTATTTCCTTAGAGTATCCCACAAACAGACATTTATCAATCTTAGATCCCAACTTGTCTATGATGATTCACTTCACACAAGCAGAACATCCCCAAATCTTCATGTGTGAAAAACTTGGTTTCCTCCTAAATCATAATTCATATGGTGTTTTACTAATAGACTTTGAAAGGACATAGTTAAGGATATATACAATAGTTTCTAAACTATAACCCTAGAAAGAGATAGATAAAGTTGCAAAGCTCATCATGGAGTGTACCATGTCAAGCAAGGTATAGTTTCTCAGTTTGGAAACATCATTCATTTGTGGCGTTGCATGTAGGGATTACCATGAAAAAATCCCAAACTATTTTAAGTTTCTGGCTTAAGTATTCTATACCCCGATCTAATCTAAGTGTCTTAATACTTTTTAAGTTTGTTTTTCTATTTCAAATTTGAATTCTTTAAACTTTTCAAAGGCTTCAAACTTTTATTTTATCACATGCACGTACCCATACCGAGAGTAATCATCGGTAAAGGTAATGAAGTAGGAAAACACTCCTTTGGCTAGACTAGTCACTGGATCACATACATCATTATGTATCAACTTTAACACTTCTTTGGCACATTCACCCTTCCCAGTAAAGGGTTTCTTAGTCATTTTTCCAAATGAGACACAATTCACAAGTTGCATATGATTCACAATCAAATGGATCCAAATATCTATATTTATGTAACTTCGTAATTCTAGTTTCATTAATATGACAAATTCTATAATGTCAAAGATAGGACGAATTTATGAATTCATTAAACTTTGGTTTCTTATTTATGATTGTTAAGATTTCTTGTCTTAGTTCTAGAACATATAATTTGTTAATAAGTTTGTCACTATCATAAAACATGTCACAATGTGAAAAAGAATCACTTTTATTCTTAAAGGTAAAAGCAAATCCCTCTTGGTCCAAATAAGAAACGAAAATAATATTTTTAGAAATTACAGGAACATAATAATAATTATTAAATTATAGAATTAGGCTCGTGGGCAACTCTAAAGGGTAGGTTCCTATGCTAACAACAGCAACTTTTGCTCCGCTCCCAATGCATAGGTCCACTTCATTTTTCTACAGCCTTCTATTATTTCTTAGTCTCTACACATTATTACAAATATGTGAGACACAATTGGTATCTAATATCCAAGAATTAGTAGAATAATAAGACAAATTTATCTCAATCATAAAGATACGTGAAACAAAAGCTTTTTTTGCTTCACGATCTCAAGATAAGCTTTATAGTTTCACTTCCAATGGCCTTCTACTCCACAATGGTAGCAGATCCTTTTAAGAATGTTCTCTTTCTTTTTTTTTGTATGCCTCCTTTAGGTTTTTCAACCCCAACCTTAGCCTTTAAACCCTTTTTGGGCTTCTTCTTCTTTCCCTTCTTAGGCATAGAAGAAGTATTAGGCTTCTTCTTCTTTCCTTTCTTAGGCTTAGAAGAAGCATTGACCATTAGTACATGTTGTTCTTTCTGAAAGGTTATTTTAGTAGTTTTAAGCATGTTGAGTAACTTTGCTAGAGAGACTTCTATCTTATTCATGAAGAAATTCAAGACAAACTGGCCAAATGACTTAAAAAGGGAATGTAGTATGATGTTCACTCTGCATGATCATTATCAATCACATGGTCAAGTTAGGCCAATCTCTCTATTAGCCTAATCATTTTTAGCACATGAGTTGTAACAAATAATCCCTCAACCATTTTGTAGTTGAACAGTTCTCAAGATACCTGATATCCCTCAATATGAACATGCCCCTTATATAATTCCAACAAATGCAGAATCATCTTGGAGGGTGTCATATTCTCAGACTATTTTCAAAGCTCAGGAGATATTAAAGCCAGCATCAGACATGTTGTTTGTTTTGTGTCTTTCTCATGTTTCAAGTAAGCATCAAAGTCAAAACTTGCATACTCACATGAACCTTCAGATGGAGGTATGGAGGGTCCTTCTAGAGGATGTAGGCTATCTTTTCTTGCTTGAGGACAATTTTTAAGTTTCATGATTAGGCCACATAATTTGGATTGGTAAGCTTATTATCAATTAGAATGCTTCTTAAAGAGATGTTATTCATCATTTAAATAACTTTCAATAAGAATAAAGTAGATTAAGATTTAAGCATAAAATTTATTTTATATAGACTTTAATAAAATGTATTCTCACTATTTTCTTCAATTCTAATGACCCTCTATCTCAGAATCTGATTGTCAAGTTAAATGATAATCATAATGGATTGAGATCCTAGTCTAATTTATTTGGATTCTTTGGCTTTTGTCAAGTTCAAGTAAATTAGACTAGGTAGATAACTCCTTGTCAATTACATCTCCATGTAACTCCTAATCATTAGGTTGACAAGTCTTTGTCATTTATAATTCATCACATCAAATATTATTAACAACTCCTTATTAATAACATTTAAAGTGAAATCTAATCTCTCCCAAACAATATACAGTCTTGACAAGGGCCATCCAAGCAATACAAGTTTGCTAAGTTGAAACCATCAAACAAAAATATCATACATATACGAAAAATGGTAACATAAAAGATGTAGTGTAACCTCAGTGAAGGCAAAAAAGTTATTATGAAATTGATCTCTAGTTACCATTAATTTGATGGGTGGTGTTGGACCATGTTCTTAACTTGCAACTTAAATTAGTGAGGGATCTTTTAATTAGTCTAAGGTTTAATTATTAAAGGTCTCACGTAGTAGTTTATGTCATACATACATCCCATTTATATCATACATATAAATCCTAGGCATGCATACATTTACTAGTTTATGTCATACATGCATCACCATTTATATCATACATATAAATCACGTATTCGCATAACATATATAGAATGATTATAAACCATTTAAATTATTCCTTTGAGCTATAAAAAGGAAGAATATTCATATGATACACCTCTTCCCATGCACCTTACTTGGGCGCCTCTTTCTTCTTCCAAAAGAAAAGTAAAATTCTCTAATTTCTATCTTGTGTAACTAATTAGATGATATAAAAGAACCCTTGAGCTACATTCAAGAGGAGCAAGATGAGAAAAGAATTTTACATTTAAAAGTAGAGAGAAAGGCAAGATAGGTAGACCCTATTTAATACAAATTCCCAAAAATAGAATATACATTATATTCATAAAAACCTTTGGCCCATAACCACCCTTTCATGCATTCAAGCATATATAAGGCATATAACACAAAAAAGCATAAAACATTAATTATTTGATTCAAATTATAATCATATATGTCTCAAGTTATTTAATCAACTTTTAATTTAAATAAGTTGACCAATTTGACTTCATCATCAAACATTACAATCAATTTATTTTGGAAACTAATTATTATTAATTCCAAAATCAATCAATTGTCAATTCCATGTTATTTTCCAAAACTTTGGTACCAAGAAAATAATGAAAGGAAACTTTTCAAAATCATTTCCAATCAATTAGTGTTAATTATTAAAATATAAGGAAAGTGTCCAAAATTATTTTCAATCAATTTGCAATCATATTCAACTAATTTTAAAGCTAAGAAAAGTTTTCATAATCACATGAGCACAATTTATTCAAGTTTTTCAAAATTGTTGTGATTGTAAATAATTTCCTACATTGTATTTGTGTAATTCAATTATAGGACTGATTGATTGTCATTACAATCAATCAAGAAGCTAATTGTTTGTCATCATAACAATCATGGTGGCCAGAAACTTGTTTATTCTCCATTAATGGCTGGTTCATTTGGCCAACTTGCTAGTTAGCCAACTTGCTGGTTATGTATTCTTCTCTGATGTATTTTTCATTCAAAAGTGCATATCCAATCATTTTGGTTTGTGAAAAAAAATTTCACCTTGAATAAAAACTTTGATCTTATGGAATTAAGTTACAACATGCATATAATCTCCATTATTACAATAACAATCAAATCCTTAATCATGAATTAATAGAGAACAACATGGGCTCTAATACCATCATTGGGAAAAATAGATCTAAGCACATTAAATATTTCAATCATATGTATCAAATATGTACAGTAACAATTTTAAATTTTTCCTAAAACAATATCATGTTATTTGCATATTGATTCAAAAGTAGAGTAAAATTTAAAACAATAGTTTAAATTGTACCTTCTCAAGAGTAGTTCTTGTAATTCTCAATCTCTAAATCTAAATTTGAACTTCCAAGCAATTCCATAAACAATCCCTATGATTAACTCATTTGAATTGTGTTTGGACAACTCCTTTGGATAATCTCCAACACCGACGGTGATCCATATGAACCAAGTTGATTCAAACTCCACCAAATTCAAATGACCAGTAAAGTATGAAATACAATCACTTAGCTTATGAAATGCTAGCTCTCCAAGGAATCAATATTCACTAGGGTAAGGTTGAGTGTTTGAATGTAAGGAAGAGATAAGTGAGATCACAAAGAGTAAATTGGTGCACAACATATGTGCCAAGGCTGAACAACAATTGTCTTAATGATTTGGCTTCTCTTCTCCTTAAATAGGAGAGTTTGAAGCACAAGCAAGAGTAGCGAAGCTTCAAGAATGGTTCACAAGCTAAAGCTGCCTCTCGTTTGTGTCATCCGTGCAGCCCTTTAAGCCTAAAGAGTCCACACTCCTTAACCTAATGCTCTATCTTTTATGTCCAATAAGCCCAAACATTTTCTTATAAGTCCATACTCATAAACACTTTTTGTGTACTAATTATTATAACTAACTTAAAACAATCTATAAATAAGGAACCATTCCTCTATTCTATATCTCCTTCAGTGTTAATATAAATATTCTTTAATATTTAAATATCAATTATGAAAATTTACTATTATTTAATAATTATAATCTCTATTAGGATTATTAAATTTTTAACTAATTAACACTTCTAATTGTATTAAAACACTTAATTAATCTTTTCAAATTTTCAAGATATTCATCCAATTTAACTCTTAAATTCATAATATTTTGCATTCTAACTTTCCTTTAACTTTCGATTAAAGAGAATTTATTATGTGTGACCTATTAAATTTTTATGCAGTTTGGTAATGAATTCATTTGCAAGCTTCTAAAAGCTCAATTTAATTAAAGGTCCTTTTAATTTAAACACAATTTCTCCAAATTGTTTAAACAAATTCATAGATCATGGTTGGCTTCTAGCAAAACATCATGACCACCCAAATGCTAAGAATAGATTATTTGGAAATCAAACCTTTCATGATAAGATGTTAGTGCATAATTCAATCCCTTCATCTCTAGATATTCAAATTAGACTAAAGGTATGGTTCAAGTGTCAACCCTTTGAACGTTCAATGTAAGGTGTATGTTTGACCATGTGTTATCTCATATTTGTTCATACATAAAACTCTTTTTATGTATCATTAATTGATTATACATGAAATTTCTTTTATATATCAATCAATACATAGGCGTATGATTTTTATCATAGCACAAGTATCAGAACATTTTTTAGAATATCTTTCCTTTGTTATCAAGAAGGATGAATTCTCTCTTGATCAATCACTACCTTCATGTATTTTGTGGTGTACCCAAAATTATTTATATCTACTCTTTCAAGAATGCAAGTATAAAATAAAATTGAAGTACACAACTCTATACATAAGATATTGTGTTGATCTTAAGTTTAAGGATCACTTTTACCATATTTCATATGAAAGTCCATTGGCACACGATAACAATCCATATGATTTCTCAAGGCAAGTCAATCTAGTCATATGTTCTCTAACATACATATATCAAGCATATACATATTTAAGATTAAATTGATAAAAAAGGCCAAAACATGATATTTCATGAAATATGCTAAGATATGTAGTATCCATGCCATCACAACAATTGTCTCTAGGGTATCCTATACTAACAATGACCTAAGTAGCAAATATGGCACATGGCTTATTTTGTTAGTGATTTACGATCTACCTATTTGGTTATATATGAAACACGAGTATATAATATTGTTAATGATGATTTTGAGCTCTAAATAACTAGGACATGATATAGATGTCTTTTTGGCATTGTTTATTGAAGACTTGATGATGATGTGGGATAAAGGTGTGTTGATGTTTGATATATATCATCAAGAGTTTTTTAGTTGCCTGCTTTACTCTTTTGCATAATAAATGACTTTCCAACTTACAAAAACTTGTCTAGATATAGTGTTAAAGTATATAAAGCATGTCTTATTTGTAAGAATGATACATCTTCTTGTCAACTTAAGCGTGGAAAGAAGACAATATATCTTGATCATTGGAGATTTCTTCATCAGTCTTACTATTATCATAGGTAAAGAAAGGCTTTCAATGGGCCACCAGATGAGGGAAAAGCTTTAATGTCATTAACTAGGGACTAGGTTTATGAATGGGTGAAAAATATTGATGTCATTTTTTACAAACCCTATACACTTACTAGTGATAAGACTTCATGGAAAAAGAAGCCCATATTTTTTTATCTTCTATATTGGCAAATCTTATTTGTGACACATAATCTTGATGTGATGCATATGGAGAAAAATATTTATGATAGTCTCATTAAAATGCTTTTAAACGTATCAAGTAAGACCAAGGATAGAGTCAAAGTCAGATTAGACTTGAATAAAATGGTAAAATGAAAGCAATTAGCACCAAAGAAGAAAGGTCAATGTATGTATTTTCCTCTAACTTGTCATACTATGTCTAGAAAGGAAAAAACAAGTTTCTATAAGTGTCTACATGGTGTTAAGGTGCCACAAGGGTATTCTTCCAACATCAAGAGCCTTGTTTTAAAAAAAAAAGATTTGAAATTAGTCAGTTTGAAGTCACATGATTGTCATATTTTAATGCAATAACTGTTACTAGTGGTTATCCGATTGATATTGCCTAAACATGTTAGACAAGCTATTACTAGACTTTGTTTTTTCTTCATTGCAATATATAACAAAGTCATTAACCTTGTGAAATTGGATGACTTGTAAAGGGAAGTCGTTGGTATGTTGTGTCAACTTGAGATGTATTCTCTACCTTCCTTTTTGACATCATGGTGCATCCGATTATTCATTTGGTCAAAGGGAAAAAAAACTCTGTGAACCAGTTTATTTGAGGTGGATATACCCCGTTTAAGTGATATATGGAAATCCTAAAAAGGTATGTGAGGAATCGACATCAATCAACAAGATATATTGTTGAAGGTTACATAGCTGAAGAGATTGTTGAGTTCTATGGTAAATACTTATTAAATGCAGAAACTATCAGAGTTCCTAAGTCTTGTCACGAAGGAAGAATTGCAGGTAAAGGTACACTTGGAACCCGAGTGGTGAGCATCAGTTGGAAAATGTGGGTACAAACACACCTTTATGTCCAATATAATAGTGAACAAATAGATCTTTACTTGGACAAGCATATGACCTTTACAAGATAGTAGAATCATGGAAATAATGAACAGTGGATATAAGCTTAACACTACCACTCCTTCATCACTTGGTTCCATAATCAAGTTCATTTTTGGTTGGCACAAACACCGAATGGTGTTTCTGAGACTATAAGATGGTTAGCTTGTAGGCCTTACATGAAGGTCTTATCTTATCATGGATATGACATCAATAGGAATAGGATGACATGAGCACTATGCAAAATAGTAGGGTTACTTTGGTGGCTCAGTTAATGCTTGTTTCTAGTTCCAAAGAAAAAAACCTTGTATAGGTGAATGTCATATTACAAGGTCATTAAAGGCATATGGGAGCTTTACTACATCAAATTTAGGGTGACTATGTTTCAATGTGTTAACCTTAAGGGAGATTTGCCTTAGGAAAATTATTTACCTTAAGAATGAGATTGTTAATCTTAGAAAGATTTTTTCA
>JANHAO010008327.1:0-19337 GCA_026873985.1 Saraca asoca | reverse complement strand
AGTTTTCAGAAAACAGTAAAATGATGTTTTCCCTTATTTTTGTATATAGTTATTTTCAGATTTTTTTCAAAAATAAGAAGAATACATATTTTCATTAATGAAAAAGTTATAAATAATATTAAATATATTTTTTTTATCTTCAAAAATAAAATAAAAAAATACTTGTTTTCAATATTTACATCCAAACAAGTTTTTTATTTTTTGGTTCTAAAAAAATAATTTTTAGAAATTATTTTCAAAAATAATAAAACAAAAACACTTAAAAACAGGCTCATATATACTAAAATAATTTTTTAAAAAAAAAATTGAATGCACATTTTTTTGGTTTACTATAATATATTGCTCATAATGAATAATAAAGTATAATAAAACGCAGACATATTCCTATTCTTCTTTACTCTTACTTCTACTAAACAAGAAGAATATTAGTTTGGGTCTGTTTAGAAGTGTTTTCAGGTATTTTTATTTTATTATTTTTTAAAAAAGTTTTTTAAAAATAATTTCTAAAAACTATTTTTTGATAATAAAAAAAAATTTAGATGTAAATTTTAAAAATAAATGTTTTATTTATTTTTTAAGATGAAAAAAATATATTTAATATTATTTATAAGTTTGTCATTAATGAAAAAATATTTTTTTCTTATTTTTCAAAAAAATCTGAAAACAGCTATATATAAAAATAAGGGAAAACAACATTTTACTATTTCCTAAAAACTGTTTTTCAATTACACTTTTAGAAAATAATTTTTAAAAAATAATTTTTGAAAACAGGTTGTCAAATAAACTTTTTTATTTTTGTAAAAGAGAAAAATAAAAAAATTATTTTTGAAAATAAAAAAATAAGTTTCCAAACAGGCCATGTTTGGCGGTCATCGAAGAATGAAAACTGAATAATTTTGCTCACTCATTTTCACTTTAAAAAAGAAAAAAAATTCTGCCAAATCTTCTTAGACACTAATACCATCTCAACAATCCCTGTTTTGCTTAAGGCACAGAATTCATGGTCGTTAGTGTATGTTTCCACGTTGCGGCTATTGTTCGTCGAAATCTATTTGCATTACGTCTTATCCTTACAACAAACATGTTACGCATTAAATTTTTGGATAATAGTTAAATATGTACTAAAAGAAATTAAAACTTCATATTTAAAGTAGCATAAAAAATATTTTTAACTTTTTTTCATTTTTACATGTAAGTTATAATTTTTTTTAAAAAAAAAAGTTACAAAAAATGTAAAAAAATTTGCAAAAATTAAAATACATATCAATGTATATTTTTATGGGTACAGCCAAAACATACCACTACATGTTTTGAAAGAAAGATAGGATCCACAACATTCATAACTAACTCACAACCAAACATCAGTATGAATCTAATTTTAGATGTAGCATCCAACTCCTTTTTTAATATACACACATGCTTTGCAAGGCTTAAACTTTGACCTTCATTTAACAGAGTTATCTCTTCTGTTTCTTTTAAGAAGATATACTTTGAGACTTTTAAGATAAAATACTAACAAACTACCGGATCTCTCCTTGGATACCATAAGCACATCGGTAGTTATTGTCCTTGTAACCCATTTCTATCTCCACTTTGTCTGCAAGATAATTCAAGATGTAGCAAGCGTCTTCAATGAGTAAACATAACGGTACAAAAAAAAAATGGAACAAAGTAGGAAAGAAGAAGAGCATATGGAAGCATTCCAACGGTAAATATTGAACATATATGCCATCTGAAGAACAAGCTAATATTTGTACATTCAGTTGTACATCCTGCCTGAAATAACTCTGATTCGAAGCTTGTG
Organism: Saraca asoca; assembly: GCA_026873985.1. NCBI lineage: Eukaryota > Viridiplantae > Streptophyta > Magnoliopsida > Fabales > Fabaceae > Saraca > Saraca asoca. The sequence goes on along the minus strand of JANHAO010008327.1, from coordinate 17,533 downwards.
AAAAGGAATTGAAGCACCTAAATCAGGACATCTTATCAAATCACTTTCATCAGATATTCAAAAAAAAAAAAAAAAACACACACACACAACAACAACAACTTTTCCCTTTCGGTAAACTATGGCCCCCTCATCTCAGTACTCATTAAAATGGATGGCACCAACTTTCCACACAAAGTAAGTTGTCGCAAACATCAACGTGCTGATCAAAACAAACGAAACCACAATGACAAACAGATCAAAACCCCCAGGAAATTGGAAAGTCAGGCCCGGCTTTGGCAGCCCTCGCTTGCTGTCATCAAACAAGTTCGGTGGTGCTTCTGGGAGTCTAGATTTTTTCTTCCCACGCTCGCTTTCTTTTAAAGCATCCAACACATTACTTCCCATGCCTGATTTAGATGCTTTTGATTCTGTGTACCGGCTGAGGACTCGAGCTGCCCTTAGCCTCTCCCTTGCAGTCAGCGGTGATCTTTTGGTTGTAGATTGTGAGTTAGAAGAGGCTGCTGATCCTTGACTTTTATTGGTTGACACATTGGAACTCTCTGATGTCTGAGTTCCTAACTCAGCATTGACATTAGCTTGGAACTGGGAGTTCTCGGATGGAGGATTGGCAGATGCTAACTGATTATTGGCAGGTGATCTTTCAGCATTGCCAGTACCCTTGTCACTGGTGCCTGCTGCAAGCTGATCACTATCTGCAACTGAAAGACAGTGGCCAAAGTTCCCTTTTTCCCTAGTGAGTATCCTTGATCCTGGCATTACCAAGAAGGATGTAAATTGGGTGGCCTTTGGTAATGAAACTCCGACTGAACATCTTGACGCATCATGATAGTTCGGTTGCAACTTCTGTAGAGAAGAGAAAACATTGTGTAAGTAATCAGAAAAAAATGGCTGCAACAACAAAATAAGTAAATTACACTAAAGTACTCAATAATAAACTTAAGGAATTCCAATCACACTTGGTGCTTTTCTTTAAAGTATAAAACCAAATCCAAATTTAAGGGATTCCAATTATCAATTAAACCCTCATGTTAATCATGAAGCAGCTACGTGAATCATACTAATGATGATGCAAATAATAGATGTATCTTTTCAGTACCCCATACAAGACTACATGCTGACCCACGCATCAATTAGGTGCAGGTAGAAAAAAACCAGTAGGCTTCAACAATACTCATTACTCTTAATAAAAGCTGTAAAATTTTCTTCCATCTAACTCCAAAAAATTCCTAATTCTTACCCTCTTAATAAAAGCAGTGTCTGCAAACCATTACAACCAACTTCTAACAGTATATTTTTCCCAACCAATCTCCAAACCTGAGAGACATTTTCTTTCTATACCTTAAAAGTTAAAACCTAAAACCATTACTCCAGAACCCCATATCCTCACAGATTACCACAGGAAGCAGGTCACTGAATCTTCCAAAATGCAGCTTAATTTAAAGAGATAAGAAATTACAGTTCTTTAATTAAAAAGAGATTTTAAGCCTAGGGCTTGCAACATCTTCTAGTTCCAAAATTTAATGTATTGATGTCGAAAAAAATCATAAATCTTTGCTAGTCCAAAACACTCACCGAAATCGGAGCACTTGCATTTTGAGGTGATGGAGAAAGGAAATGACTTTCAGCAATTTAATAATAATAATAATAATTCTAAGCAGGTAATTGTTCCGTTAGAAATGAAGAAGCTCATACCGTTGAGTTGAAGCTGATGACAGAGTTCAAAGAAATAGCCATCTTCTTCTGATCCTTCAACGCCCAACCATAGATAGCTTTGCGTTAGCAATTAGCGACAAGGAGTGGTCTTCCTACTCCCGCTATATTGCTGCTGCCACGCAGGCATACAACGCAGCGCGTGCATAGCGTTCAGCTCCTTTATTAATTCTTATTTTTCCTTTAAAAAAATTTAAAAATCCTCAATTTTAATTTAACTGTAATTAGAATAATTTTGCAAGTATTCCATAAAAAGTTAGTATAAACAGTATTTTTTAAGAAATTTTTCTTGGAGTCAAAGTGCATATGAAATTAATTATAAAATACCATATATACCTGTGATTAAATACTAATGATTAACTGATATGATAGTTTAATTTTACTTAATACATAATATATATCTAAAATTTTCTTTTAGAATTATTAGAATTGGGATTTTTTTTGCAAAAAATATAGAAAGCAATTCATTTATATCATGATAATTTTAAAAAATTTATTCTACCATATATTACATTTATAATTTTTTAGGGTAAAATATATTATACCTCTTGAAATTATGATTCATAATCAATTACTCCCTCAACTTTAAAACATGGCACTTAACTCCTTGAAATTTTAACTAAACTGATAATATTAAATAAACTATTAATTATAACAAAATTTTCAAAATTTTGATCTTTCCTTCCTTATGTTTGCCTTTAGTATTTAGTTAAGTGTCAAATTTTTATCATTAACATAATTTAATTAAAATTTATTATTTATTTTAGGTTTTGGATGACAAATTAAGGGTAGTCTTTAGAGCAAAAAAAATTATTTTTTTCTACTACAAGAGTAATTTTTTTATTTGGAGTTTTTAAAAAGAAATTGATAGTTCTTACTCTTATTGTGTACTTGTGAAACTTGAGAAACTCCTGAACACAACTATGTTTTTTGCTTTTTGTGTTTTTTTATTCTCTACAAATTTTTATTCACTTTATTTTGTTTAATATAAATTAAGAGAGTTAAATTATACCTTACTGAATGGCAAATGGTAAACTTAAATACAAACAAAATCAAGAAAATAACTTAGAATAAACAAGTTCTCATTAAAATTAATGTCAAAGGCAATGATTTCATTTTAACTAAAACTTCAGGGGATTGAGCATGATATTTTAAAGTTTAGAAAGGTGAGTTAATTTTGAAACATAATTTAGGGGTGGAGTGTATTTTATCCTCTTTTTTAACATTATAAAGGATTAAAGTTAGCAGAGCTTCTAATTTAGTGGTCATCCATATGCCTTCAAGGTTTGAAAAGCTGCAAGTCCCGTAATTCGGACTGAACCACTATTGACTTCCAATTCAAACTGAACCATTGTTAGAAACTGCTCATTTTACGTGTTGTTTAATTGACTTACTACAATTATAGATTTGTGTAGATTCCTACACAAAAATTAGGTTTAAAATCAAGAATTTTGAAAGATTTTATGATGACATTTTATTGTTTAGATTGGTTTAGATCAATGCAATTAAGAGATTTCACTCACTTTTAACCACCAACATATTTTCGTGAAAACACTCGTCCATTCCAAAAGTAAACTATAATGTATCACCCTTGCTCAAGGATGTAGGGTAGCTTTCGCCCACATATACGCACCCTGATTGAATTTAAGGCGCAGGAACCTTTCAATGTTCAGTGGATTGCTGCCAAATCAAAGTAATTAACTTCGGCCTCTTCTAGGAAAAAGGCACAAGAAATATCAAAGCCCATGGTCTGAGAATCGAATACACCAGGTTCATTAGCTACTGCTTACTAATACAGGTAGCTGACATTACTTGTTCCAAAAGGCCAGGGTTCGGCATAGCAAAACCAACAAATAAATTATGCAATGTGCCTTCCTGCTGTACCACAAGTGGCAATTCACAGTCGAATGGTATGAAGCATGAACTCCCAAAAAACCACGTATCTATATTGGATGCATAAAAATTTGAATAGCCAGGTACCATACAAAGGAGTGCGAAATAAATCTTGGGCACCACAAGCACACATCAAGCTCGCTGTTGAAGTCCGTGTATTTCATATTATACTTGGAACCAATTCATTTAATAGAAGAAAAAATGGTACAGGACAGAAAATCCTCGGCTACCTCATACCAGCAGCCAAAAAAATGCCTCAACTACATAAGAAAAACATATTACAAGACATACATCCCTATGACGCAAACCCCTAAAGAAAAGCTTGAAATTATTTGAACTTTGAACCTCCTGCTTCCATCAGAAGAAAGGAAAGAATGCTGCACCAAAATCCAATGAGAAACCTACATGCAAAACTCTCAAGCTGCTAAATTGCACTCCAAAATCCAATGAGTTTGTTGCCAACATGTTAGTAGCTGCTGCCCATTGGTGGCATGCCATAAGGTGGCATTGGAGGCATGCCCAGTCCACCCATTGGAGGGGGAGGAGGTGCAAAACCGCCTCCCATACCTGCTCCACCTCCCATTCCTGGCATTGGAGGTGCAGGCAAAGCAAGTGGTAACAATTGAGCATACATGTTCTGCAACAGAAAACAACATATTCAATCAGTACTATTATAATCTCCGTGTCAAAAAATATGACAGATGCGAAAAGGAGATAACAGCAGCTCTGAGAATACAAAATGCCAAGATAAATGTGAGGGCTATTCTCACCAGAGCTAAAGCAAACACCAATTTCGGGAAGGGCAATAGGAAAAGACAACATTAATTACCTGTTGTGCAATTACTTCCTTTTCTTCCTTCTCTTTGGCCTTCACTTCGTTTTGTGCTTCAATCTTGTCCTTAATAAGTTCATCTACTTTGCCAGTGTACTCACGGATAAACTATAAAAGGAAAGAATGACTGTGAGACAAAATAGTTGATGAATAGATGAAAATGTGTTTTAGCTCACGAAGCCACAAAACTATATTATTAACCCGGATTTGCTAGGATAACAAATGCACGGCACAAGTGAAGCACAAAATCTAGGCATGTAACTCCACAATTCTACCAACAGGTGTCGGACTCAAGAAAGTGAAATCTCATCACCATTCATCACAAATAGTTCCAAGATCACTGTTTAAGACTGTTGAACCATAATGCTCTCAGACTCTGTAGACACTCAACATCAATTGTCAAGACCATAACACTCCAAAATTGGAGACACCAGACTTTTCAGAGCAAATATCACAGATTTTTCATAAAAGTAGACATATAAATACATGTCTGCCATAAGAACACATAAAATAAATACAAACCTGTAATAGATAAGGGAAGGCAAAGTCAATCATATTGTTCATCCAGGCAAGTTCAAGAGCAATGTCTGCCCGGATTAAATCGTAACAGACAAATAGACAAGAGGCAAAGCATTCCTTCTTTCCCTGCATTAGCATACAAAATTAAGGATTAGAATAGATAGACATTAAACAAGCTGTAAGCACATAAATTAAGAAAATTGGAATATTAATGCACACATCCTTAAATCAATAGGAACTCTCAAGGATAGAAAACAATAGATCTAGTGGTTGATGTTTATATCGAAAGAGCAAAAAAAAAGTGTCAGTACATACACATCCAAACATGATCATAGAGACCCCATTAGTCATCATAAATTACATTATGCGGTGATATCTATAACCAAGTAAAGTATTTACCCTAATTCAAAATAGAATGGGCCTGGATTACAAGAAAATCAATTATGATATCCCACAGTTTTAAAGTCATCCACATACCTGTTCAATGAAATAAACAAGCAACTCCTCAGCAAGTTCGCGATCACCAGATTGTGAGGCTGTCTCCATGGCATCTTTGTATAGGTTATCCTTCTTTGACAAGGCAATGGACTGCTTCCACCTGCCTGCCTTCTTGTAGATATAAGCAGCAACACGTCTCATCTCAAGAAGCTCATGCTTCTCAACCTGCATGAGATGCTAATATTTATCAGGATTTTGCAATTGAAATGAAATGAAATGATAGTTACCACAAAGAAGAAATGAAGGTCACCTTCTGTGCAAGGCCTATTTGATCAAAGTTGTCATGCAAATCAATTGATTCACGCAATCTATCATAGTCTTCCTCTTCAACATATATCTCATTCAAGGCCTCATTCACAGCAGATACATTGTTGCTCTGAACTGCAACCATGTATGGCTTCACAAGACGGAGGTGACCAGCCTAAAAAACAAAACAGGGAAATATTCCTTAGTGAGATTCAATGCAAACAAGAAACCAAGTGACAGTGAAATATCCGCCTGTATGTGTTACCTTCCGCATAATGTCAACAACACGTGCATGGTCCACACGTAGTGCAAGGACATTCAGAACATCATTAATAAGATCAGGATGTTCTTGCAAATAGAAGTGAACAGCCTTGTAATATAACTCCACATTTGCAACTTTGACAATGACATCTTTGAATTGCATGTGATCCCATGCTTCTGGAGAATGGTTCATAATGGTAGTTGCAGCATTATCAAATTCATCATATTGGATATATAAATAAGTAAGTTCCTTCCAATGCTGTTGTTCATCACATGCTCTGATCAGTTTTGGAATATTGAGTCGGGTTGAGAATAATTTGATATGCTCCATAAGCTTCTCAGGACGATATCTAGCATACAGAACTCCTAGCTCTGTGAAGATACCCATGTGTGCCCGTTCTAATCCTAAACCACTCTCCATGAGAGAAATCAGCTCATTGAAACAACCTCTATTTTGATAATATTCACTGACCTCTTCCAACTCATCGACCTACAAAGTTCACAACATAATTGACGATAAGAATTTAAAAGATATAAGAACACCATTCGCAGAACCACATAAAGATCATATAATAACTAAAGAAACCTGCCAATCATTCCCAGCTCATGGCATACTTTAGGAATAATACTTCACCATCATACTGAATGCACAAATAGTTCACAAACTTTCCAAATAAAATTCAGATGAAAGCTGAACTCATAGTTAACCTTCATGATTCACGAAATAAAATGAACACGGAATAGAATCAACATATAACCTGAATAATAATGTTGAGCCCACAAATCTGGGCCAAGCGGAACTCCTCTGCATCAACACATGCAAAGCAAACTTCCTTCCATGTTTTTGAGCTGTTGGCTTTCCTTGCTGCATCAACTGCACCCTGGAACTGTTTCAACTTTACAAGTGTAATAGCTAACTTGGCCCAGTTGGATATAAAAGCAAATATGATTTTTGCAGCCTCGTATAGGGCTTCATCATACAACCGGTCACCAACATTTTGAAGATTAGCAACATTGGGCATAAGAATGAACTCCTCAATGTCACTAAGCCTATCAATCTTTGCATAGGCATAAATAAGCTCACTGTCCACCTTGGGTTCCTTTGCCTTCTGCCTTACCATCAACAGGTACCTCACCAAGTCGTGGTAAACATTAGCATCTTCCGCAGCACGGATAACATCCAAAAACTGTGTGGCATCATCTGCTCGAATGAATGATTCAATTGCATCACTAACAAGCCCTTCACTAAGCTGAGCCTTGGCCACCTGGCTCCAAACAGCATCTTCTTCAACTCGGAAAGCAAACTCCACAGCCCGGGCAATGCTACGAATATTATCTAACAATACATTGACTGCTTGAACATTCAAGTTGAACTTCTTGAAAATAGCAAATGCTTCCTCATATAACTGAGCTTCTACAGCCATTTCTCCAACTGCTGGTCCATCAAAGTTGTCCAATCTGTTAATATAGTCCATGACTCTGGATGGATCAGCCTTTATAGCAGTCAAAATAAGCAGATTTTGCAAATTGAAGTTCCCACTGAACGCAGAATTCTGAAGCACAATCTTCTCAAGAAGTTCAATCAATTCATGGGGCAGATCAGCAGTCATGAAAGCCTTCACAGCTGCAGAAACTTGTTCAGGGCTCTTGCTTTCAGGCAAAGCTGTAGATACCACCTGATCAATAAACTGCCTTCTGTATGAGTTCTCAGGATTAAGAACTTTCTCCCAAAGATCACCATCCATTCTTTCAACAACATATCTGCCATGAAAATACAAGCATGCAAACAGTTAAGCAGAGGACAAGAAGATTCCATGTAAAACAGACCACATGCAAACTACAAACCTTGCTTGCAGTTTAAACAACGAATTTTTATTCGTAACATTGATAAGTTCATCATCGCATTGCCCTCGCCGGTAAGCTACGACAGCCAATGTGGGATCACGTTTCTCACAATATTTACCCACAACTCGAGAATCATAGTATGGATTGGTGGTGAGAAAATGTTCTGGATTGTTGTTGCTATCTATGATAATTTTACCCAGAGCATTGTGAACATGTACATCCTGGCTTCCCTCACTCACAAGATGTTCCAAGAACTGAGTAAGCAGTCGAAGCCGATTCCTATATAAAAAAAAAATGCAGAGGATAAATCAGATATGTCAACACAAATAATGATTTCCAGGATCAGATAGGACAGTTCCCACCTCTTCTCACATTCCTCCACAAGGGGTTCCACAGGCAGTAAAGAACGAACAGAAAGAATCAAGCCTTTGATAAAATCTTCTGGGCACTCATCATCAAGCAGCTGCCCAACAACTAAAGGAGCATTCCCTGGGTTAACCTATAAAATGAGCCACGAAATTCTCAGGATAAAGTGAGAGGGGCTGTAGAATACTGAGGACAAGATTTGCTTCCACAATAGAAACCCAAACCATGATACCTTTTGAACATATCCTTCAATGTAACGAAGCATGTTGTTTGTATATAGATAATGTGTGAGATCGGGAACAAACCCAAAGCGATCACAAACATTAATCAGAGGACGTGCATCTGGAAGCTTAGCTTCCATCAGAAAGTTCTTTGTTTTCTCAGCATCATAGAAATTTGATTCTCTAGTCACACGCTCGACCTCTTTGATTTGTCCAGTCTTTGCAGCTGCCTCAATGTACTTAAAGTGAATGTCGGGATCCTCACTGCACACATTATACACAGAAGTATTAATTAGCCGATATATATTGGAAAATATTTGCAATACAAGTAGGATCACTGAGCCACCAGGAAAAACACAGTTTCTTCCCATGTCAAAGAATTACCTGGAGCTCAGATATGATCCAAGGAAAAAATACAGTCCTTCATAGGACCTAAACTGCTCAAAAATCTTTATGCAGGCATCAATACCCAATTGTTCACAATATTCTTTGGCAACCTGGACAGAAATGTAAGCTTCAGTTATCAATTAAATAAGTATTTAAAATGTTATCAAAGACAATATCATCTCCATACCTGCACAATTATCTGGAGGTTTCCTCTAAGATTGACCACCAATAGGTCTTTCATGCACTCTAAAGCCCATTCTCGTGACAGAGTGCCAAAGAATTCTACAAGTGCCTGTAAAAACCCACATAATGAGTAAAAAGTCCAAAAACATATCACTTAGAACAAGATGAAAGCAATGAGATATAAACCTGTGGCTCAATTGCATGGGTATTAACAATCACACGTTTTATGTCTGGCAACTCTGTGTAATGCTGCACCAAGAATAATATCATTTAACCAGGGAAGTTTCATCTCAATGAAGTGAAAGAAGAAAGAACAAAAAGATTTGACAAGACATTACTTGCAAAGCTCTCACATAAAGACCAGCTTTTTCAGAGAGTTGGGCAATACGGGGACGGTCATAATGGCTGAACATACCATTAGCCAAAATGGCATCAGCTACATTTGGGAAAGTAACCAAATTTATTTCCAGAACCTGAGCAACAAAATCCACATTAAGATCATGTCATTGGAACAAGAAAATGCCCAAGACACGAGGGACAAGATGGCTAGAACCTTGGTTTGAAGGAACCCATGTTCAGGAAGATTCGGCTTCAAAACATCCAAAAGAAAAGCTGTTGCCTCACGGATCAGATTCCTCTGAGTAGGACCAACAAGAAAGTTAATAAATGGACGGCCAGCAACCGATGCAAAAAACAAGAGAATATGAAATTGCTGGTCTTCAATGTCCAGTTATGATGGCAAAACTTAAAGCAACTTGAACTGGTAATGGATTCAATGAAAATGTGACTAAAATATCAAATTACTAATCATCACATGACTTAATAACATCAGCTAACTTACTTGGAGAAACAGATCAGTTATGGTGTTGTAATCAACCGGACAGCCTCCCTCCATTTGAGACATCATTAATGCAAAATTAACAGCACCCTGCAAATCAAAATAAAAAAGTGAATTGGAAGTGTTTCTATTTACAGAAAAACGTTTTTAATGGATACAGACTTACAGTCAACTTACCGCAAAGGGTTGTTCAGGAAAAAAAAATAATAATGTGAAAAATGTACAAAATTTGGCCACCAATGGGAAAAATACAGAGACATAATTCCATTTAAAAATACACTTTTTATTTTAGAGTTTCCTCAAATACCTGAGGATCTGTCCGGAGAATTGTTTGCAAAAGGAAGAGATAGTCAGGGGTGTACCCAACCTATAGAAACAACAAGTAATCAATGTTAAGAGTTACACACTCAGTAAAATGACAAAAAATATATGCCATGTCTCAATAACAAAACTAAGCAACACACTCCACCTCCTATGATAGCATTGCTGAATTCATGATATGCCCACAAAAATAATCATATGAACCAGGCTTCAATGTTATCAATAAGAAACAATTTAACTACCTGCTTAGAGTAGATCAGGATTTTGTCAAACTCCCTTCTCTCAGCAAAAGCTGCAACAACTTTTGGAGTAGCCCTTGCTTTGATATATATTTTTAAAGCAAGATCATTGTCCACAGTCTACAATAGAACATATTTATCAAATGAAAGGCAATAAATAGCACACAATATAAAATGAAAAGGAAATCAACTTAAAAAATTTCAATAATTCAAATGCACCCAAACCTTAACAAGATCTCCAAGCTCCTCACTGCATTCTAGCTTATCCTCTGCCAACCAATTCTCCAACAGGTTTTTCTTGTTCTGGTTCACAACAAGCCGTGACAGTTCTAATGACTCAAAGGCATTTAACTTTCCTTTTGTTAAAAGTGTTCCAAAATACTGCAACAGTGGAGGAGTTTGCCCGGATTGCACAGGAACACTCTGTCACATGGGGAAAATCATGAAACCTATACCATCATTGTCAAACCACAAAAAAAAAAAAAAAAAAAAAAAAAGACATCTAAGGAAGAATATTTTAAAATTTGCTTTTGCCATCCAACAAAAAAGGAAGCAAGAAAGAAGCAGGCATTATTCTCAAGTTTTGTTGAGTATAAATTACTGAAAAAATACAAACACGATCTTTAATAGCTACATCTTATTGAATAGTAAAAGAAAACAATCACAAAATGAATACTAATATGTCTCAATTAAGAGAGGATGAGATAAGAGACTTTAAAAATCTAACAGTGACATCTAGATTTCCTAAAACAAATGTGAAATAACTGACATAACAAGACAACATATTTACAAGATGAGTCCTCAGGAAACCAAAAGTATCAGCAATTGGGGAGACAAGTATAAGAAGAATAGAGAAATCAAGAAACCTGAAATTTGGCAACAGTGTCCGGTGTACGAAGGATTCCTTGAGGTGATTCAGCAGCAAGCTCAGCTGCTTCTTTATATTTTGTTTGAGCAAACAGTTCGTGGAAGTGTTCCACAACCTACAATGTCAACAACAAATTATGTAATCATACTCGTAGCATAAATGTGAAGCATGAGGAACCAAACAAACAAAAAAGAGTATATCATTTAAGAGAAGCCTGTGCCCATATAGTTAAACAATCAACCCAAAAAAAAATTCACAAAATATAGAAAAAAAACAAGTAACATATTTTCAGCATACAAAAACACTCCCCATGCCAAGCATCTATGTTTCACAAACATGTGGTTTTCCACATAAAAACATCAGTGAATGAAATACATGAATATTGTTTGACCCTGCTGTCAGACCTATGAACTAACTGGAACTGGTGAATGCAAAGAGTTAAGAAACATTGGCCTTACAAAGCCTTACATTCTGTATTCCAAGCACACAATGTAAAAGACAGTAATTTAAAAGTACAACTACAAACAAACTTCAAAACAGATTGCAATTTTGCAAAACCTCAAGTGTACAGATGCTATATCAAATATGTTTTTGGGATCTTCTTGGCTAAATCCTAAGTTTAAGCTCTATACATCAGTTCACTTACCAGCTTCTCAGCACCAGGAAGATTTCCTCTTTTAGCCAGATTAACAGCTAACTCCAAATTGTTTAACTGTGACAATAAACAAATAAAATTAGTTAAAACATTCTTCATTTTTTTTTATTACATTATGAAAGTGACAATAAGTTCAGAAACATACCTGACCACTGACAAAATTCACGATAGTTTGTTCATTGACAGTAGCCAATAACACCTGGCCTCTCCTGTTGATGGCATAAAATCCTCCTACTGATGAAGCTTCCGCAGTCAAAAATATTGGATCTGGACTAATTCTGTTCCTATAAACTGCAGTCGCTGTCTCCAAGTCATAGACAAATAGTAGACCTAGCTTGGTAATCACATAAATCAAGCTGTATTTGTGGGATATCTGCCAACAAAACATATTAGGGATTATATATGTGCACCTTTTAAGAATGAAAGACAAACACTAGCAAACTTCTATACCTGCATTGCAACTGGAAAGTCATCAGCAAAATCTGGGGGAAAGAAAAGATCTGCCTGCTTCTTCGTAAATGATGGCTTCCCTGCCAACCAATTTGGATACGTTAAAATCCAGAAGGATGATTATCTGGACCGTAGTTGATGAATAAAATATACAAATACACTGAGAGATAAGTTTACCACCCAAATAAATACAAAGAGACACATGAAAATGAGGTGATACTAAGCACACCTGGTTGTGCACCCAGCTCAATAACATGTAACTTGGATGTAATTTGACCAGCATTGAGTGTCTTTGTTGCAAAAGAAATCAATGTAGAAGGATTTTCATTCCCAGGAACCTGTCAAGAGAAAGCCAACTTAATTCTGCTTAACATGGAGTTAGAGAATATAATTATTTATGAAAGATCAAACAAAAAATTGAAGGAAAAGGACAACAGAATAAAAAAGCCACGCACTTTAAATTGGGCAAATGATGCAGCATGTGCTTCAAGAGCCTGACTGCGCTGCTGCTCGACTGAGAACAGTTGCATATTACCTTTAACCAATTGTGGCCTCTATAATGCAAAGAATGTAGAGAAATTAAACCAAGACAGATCAGGCTTGTAAAATAAATTATAGTAAAAAGATCACAACCGTCATCTAAATTATATGCATCTACATACAGATAAAAAGACAAGAATAAAACAATTATAAAACGTGGGAAAGTATAGTAAATATCTATTTTACCACAAGGGCTTAAGATGACTGAGATCAGAGATATACCTCAGGGGAACCAGGAGCAATACCAATCAAGACCAACCATTTTTCCGAAGGGTCACATCGATAGTTAATTATCTGATTGTTTGCCAAATTTGCTGTTCTTTCAAACATCTTTACAGGTTCAGAGTCACCTACAAATTATGCACACCATGGACCATACATCAGTTAGAAATTTGGACATTCGCTTGTAATGCACCAAAAATACATGATTAAGCAGAATTCTTATATCCTACCTTCTATGGACCAGTGGTATACTGAGGTCTGGGTCACAAGGCCCAACATCTTGGGGGTAATCCATTTCCAAAAGGTTACCTATAGACAAAAGAATTGCATTTCACAATGATTAATAATGTCAGCCTCAGAAACCATCATGAAACAAAATATCTACATATAAACACATAAACATTACCTGCTCTGGCATCTGATAAGATTTCATCTTTGCTTTCATCTCAATGTTAAATATCTGTAGGTGATCTTGAGTAGTGCCTTGGAGTTGGGCTACAAAAGAATAATGCCGCTCATAAGTGAAATTAGCCCAAAAGCAAGAATATACGAGGTGCAGATCAGAAGCAAGCCATGTAATCAATGGAAACCAAGATTTACTAGAACCAATTGGAAGCTTTCTGAATCTAAGATCACTTTGAAACTAAATACTGACTTTTCTTTTAAGAGATTATTTTTTCCTTAAAAGAAAAGGAACAAAGCACTGTTCAATATCATCAAATAATGAGAGCATCAAGAATATACAAGAGCACAATAATAATAGACCTTGTGATACAGGGGCTAGAAATTTAAATCCACCCTCCCCCCAACAAAAAAAAAAAGAAAAGAAAAAGAAAAAGAGTAAAAAAAAGGCATCAATCTTGTACAGGAAAACTAGTAAGAATAAAGTCCTTGTGTAACTCCAAATTCCAAAGTGTGATTTCTTCCTACTTGGCTGAATTCATCTACTAAAGTCCCTCTAACATCTAAATCCACTCTCCCACAGCAGGAGGCAGAAATATGAAATCCTTACATTTAAGATGGCCCCGCCCCCTAAAAATCAAATTCTTTTAGTTTCTTATATATTGGTAGTCTGGTATAAAGTAAGAATGCCTTGATGTCAGATTCTCAAGCCAATTGACAACGCTTGTTTATAATTCTGCTCCTAGAGATCAAGTTCCATACAAACTTAGATACCCTTAGCTGTGCTAGAGTCAATTCACAAGCCAAGAGTATCGGAATTCAGAAGTAACCAAGGATCCAAAAACTAACAAATAATAGTGTACATAATCATACCCAACTGATGTCAAAGTAGCATGCACAAAGTTAGCTAGAACTGCACTTCAAGTCAAGCTAGTCAACATTGAATGTTTCATCCAACAGTTGCATTAACAATACAAAACAAGAAATTAAAAGCAAACAATATTTTAGCTGTCGACAAATATTCAATTTTCATATATATGCTGACATGGCACGCAAGTATATGAAATATGACTATCAATACATATTACTGGCCATAATTACGACTCAGAGATTAGGACAAATTCAGAAAGACATAACATACCTTTCAAAGCAAGTATTCTGGAATTCGGATTCATAAGAGCCGAATCTGCAGTAATAGGCCTCCTCAAAGGTTGATTTGGCATGTTCATGTCAATTATAACGACACTGTTCTGCGGAGCTGTCTCTCTGACGCAAATATACTTATCTGATTCCATCGTCACATGCGTAAAAGTGATGAACTGCGTATTGATGCCAATACTTGGCAGCTGCAATCACAAGCCAGATCACACAAAATCACGTTACTCACCTCATCACTAAGCAAAAAATTCATTAGCAATAACAAACGGAAAATTATATCACTACAAAGTTCAAGCAGACAAGCACAAAGATCTAAGAATTCAGATCTGCACAACTTAATACTAAGCAACTATAGTAAAGTGCTTCACCCTATTAGTACTTGAAAACCAAAATTGAGAAAACCAGAACAGTAAAAACTCCAGAATTATCGGGAAAACAAAGTGATTTTGGTCTTAGACTAGGTTTAGAAGCACAAAGTGAACTCTATATATTGAAAAGGGAAAGTTGAAGAAAAATCTAGAATGTGAAAGAGAACTCACTGTTAGGGCCTCTCTCATGGCGATCGGAGCATTGGCGGCCGCCATGATGCCTTAGATCGAGGAACGAAAAATCAGAGACTTGGATCTGTGGCGGCGATTGATATCGTCGAAGAAGAGTCAAAGAATGAAGAAAAAGCAGTTATGTGAGGTAGAAGAAGGAGTTTATTGAGGATCCAAATCACAGCGAGATCTGGAAGCAGTGACAGAAGACTTGGACCCTCTCAGGGAAGAGAGGGAGAGAGAGATCTATTCGCGAACAATAGGGGTCGAATATGATGAGTTGGAGAAAGAAATGGGATGGAATTCCAACGAAGTGACGACAAGCTAAGATCTCATCTTAGAGTACTAATAAAGCTTTTTCAGTCTATGACTAGAAATGTAGACATGTCAAAACGGGAGAGTTTCCCATCACGCATATCCGTTTTAGAAAAAAAAAATTCCAATATTTTAAATGGAGATTCGTTTAAATACATATTTAAAACGGTTCAATCTATTTAGCTTGCATTCTGCGCAGACAGAGCCTAAAAATTCACAAATTCATCTGTAATTTTGTTTTCCCTTCATCATTAAATAGTAAATGCCTTCATTTTCTATTTTTGTCCACTTTTTATTTTTAGTGATGAAATTATTTATAAATTTTAGTGTGTGTTTATTTTTGGATTATTTAAAATAGTTTTGAGTCATTAAAAAATTTTAATATTTTTTTAATATTAAATATAAGCAAAAATATATTATTTATAAAGATTTTAAGGAATTGTTTGATTCAAAAAAAAATAAGTTTTTATAATAAATTGAACTTTTCAATCATTTATAAATTTTTTAGTAAATATTTAAAATTATTTAATCAACAATAAAAATTTTAAAAATTTTATAAAAAAATTTTTTATTTAAAAGATAATAAATAAGTAATTTTTCACATTTTATAAGAAATAATTCTTTTATTTTATGAATTAGTAATCAATCAGGCAATAGACATATTTATTATTTTCGAAAAAGTTGTACTTTTCATATAAAATTGTCACTAAATCTAAAATGATCATTTTAAAATATGAATCATTTTAAAATTTATTTAAAAGATTTTTTCAAAAATAATAATAATAATAGTCCATGGGTGAATCCTTTAAGCATATTGACTGCACTTGGTAGGATTCAGACTCCCATTTTAATAGTTCACGAATTGAACTGATTTGATCTGATTAAGGCTATACTACGTTAACCAATCCATTTTAACAACTCTGGCGTATATTAATTAGAAAGACGCCTATAATCAAGTTTTCGCTGAAATTTCGTTTGTCCTTTCACGAAAAAGTATAAATTTTAGGAGTAATTTTTTAAAAAAATTCACTTCATTTACATAAAAGTAGTTTAGAGTGGTATTAAATGCACTAATTATAGTAATTCTAACCCATTACGGTCATTTTAAATTTTTAATTTGTAGCGGTTTGTGAAATTAGGAAGTGATCTCTTTATTGAATGGCTGATGTAGACTCCTAATTGACAGTGTTACTTGTCTTTTGCTGGAAGGATAGTGCAACACGCAAACAGACTAATCAAAGTCGGTGATCTAATGAGAATTTCTGAGTATTATTTTCAGCAAAGTATGTTTGGGGATAATACCAGCTCTTTCACCTTAAAGTGCTGGATAATTTCTGCTTTCCAAATATAGCCAACTCTGATGGCCTTGGTATCTGCAGATCTGATTGTAACCAAAAAATAAAATAATATACACCCTCCGTTTCTTTTTTATCTGGCATTTTGAAGAGTGTGTTTTTTTTTTCCCTCTTTATGCTTTAGCACACCCTCGGATATTTTTGAACTAGATCCCAATCGATTGGACCAAAACTTGGAACAATTGGAACAAGGAATGGTCTCAAAATCAGTATTTTTAAATTTGACCTGATCCATTCCATCAATCGAAGTGAAGCTTAAAACAAATCCTGATTTGGATCATGTCCTAAACCCGTCTCTATAGTTGGCCCAGATAAAGTTGGTGGAAAACAATGGCAAACCAAAAATCAATGAAGACCTGAATGCAACCTTTACTGATTTATTTAGATAGGTGGAACATGATGGAATGGAATGGATTAAAATGATTTTCCATTGTTTGGAAATTTTTTTAATAAAATGAATGAATGGAATGAAATGGAAACCTGCGAAGCATGGAAACGGGTCACGCTCGCCGTTCCCGCGTGTCCGACACGGCTCGGACACGGACACCTCTCGACACCGAACGGATGCGTTTCGGGGCCGTGTCCGAATTTTCCAAAAAAACGGACACGCGTTCCCTCCGCAGATACGCGTCTTGCCAAATGAAGTGCCCTGCCCTAATACCCCCTGTTT
>JANHAO010008326.1:0-19375 GCA_026873985.1 Saraca asoca | reverse complement strand
ATCTAAATGCACAGAATGTATAGTCTAGGATGCACTAGAACTCAATCAAATTGGTCTAGGGCACCCATCCAGACTAACAGTAAGTGTTTTATACATAACAATAGCAAGGATAATTCAAAATTTTGAATTTCTAATCGATTCTAAAATTGATTCAGAGAAATTTTTAATGTTTCTGTACAATTCAAAATTTCTAAAAAATTTAGTCTATATGAACAAATCGATTTCCTAATTGATTCGAGACAAAATTTAGTCAATAATATAGGGGGAACTATGAATTTTTAACTTGATTTTATTTTGCCTTATATGCTTATTGCTTTACTTTATTTCTTTTTGATGTTCCAAAAGGGGGAAAAGAAGTATAAAGCTTTATTTTAGATGATAATTAGATGATATCCTAATTTAAAACTTTTTTAACTTTGAACCTTATCTAAAATTGTTTATCAGCATTAAAAAGGAGGAGATTACTAGCTTAAGTTACCCTAGCTACATATTTTTCTTAATTTTAATATTGAAAAATAATTTTATCTAACAGTATACTTTTAGTGTTTTAATTTGTTTTGTAGGTTCAAAGGAAGTGATTCAAGAGATTCAAGAATAAATTTAGGAATCATTTTTATTTTAATAGGATCTTTTGTAAATGAATTCAAATGAGTTTTGATTCAACTTTTTTTTAAAAAAAAAATAGTGAGATACAATTAAACACCTTGAAAATATTTTTTTTAAACAAAATCTTTTTAGAGATCTTTTCACAAGTACAAATTTTTATAAAAGTGTTTTTTTTATCTTATAAATCGATTCAAGCATCGATTCATTGGAGAACTTATGAAAAATCATCTTGGAATCGATTCATTAATCAATTTGTGAAGAAAAATTTTGAAAAATATTTTTTGCTAAAGGTTAGGAATTTTGCCTGAATCAATTCACTAATTGATTCAAGACCTGATGTCAAAGGACTGAGATTCGATTACTAAATCGATTCACTAGTTGTAACCACTCTGAATTGATTCACCAACTAAAAGTTAGTTATTCTATTACAGTTAATTACAATAATTATAAAAGCCCAAATACTTTCAATTTTTCGATAGATTTAATAGTTTTCTTCCTTCTTAAAGTGTGAAACTCTCTAAGAAAATTGAGCAAAATAAGATTCGCTCTCATCTCACTACTTTTCTTAAATCATTCAAGAGATTGAATCAAAGTTCTGCAAAATTCATCTTGATTGTTTGAGATTTCATCTCAAACCAATGGTATTGTATTTTATTACTTTACCTTTATTTGCTTTATTTTTCTTTTAAGGTTTCTAGGGTAATAGAAATCTTGTTTAGGTTAGCAAAAGTCTATTTCAATTCTTGTGGTTTTTCTTAAGTTAGCAAGAGCCTATGTAATTCTTGTGTTTATTTTTGAACTGGCCTTTCAGGAGCCCTTTTTCAATCCTGATTGTTTTCATAATAAAGTGGTCTTCCAACTGAGGAATGATCCAAGTGGAGTAGATTTGAATTGTTGTTTCAATTTAAGTTGAACCACTTTAAAAATCTATGTCTTTAATCTCTCTTTTTGCTCCTACATCTAAAATCTTTCTACATAATTATCAAATCTCCTGTTTCCATATAACACTGATTAATTGCCTACTACACCTCTCAATACAAGGCAATAAATTACAGTTCTTGTTGAATTCAAAAGAAAAATTCATATTAAACTAAGGTGTATGTACATTCCCTTAAAGAAATAAGGGCAAGATCCGTGTTTTTCGCATTTTATATCTTTTATTAGGACCGTCAGACACCAAATTAATTTATTGTTAACTAACCAACTTATCAAAAAAAAAATTACAAGTATACATAAACTAATAAATATAAGTAATAAACTAAATGCACCTAAGATCTAACATAATTAAATTCATGATTAATATAATCACTTACACTTAATCAGTTTACTGTTAAGCATCTGAATAGAATTGACAATTTAACATGATAAAAATCATAAATCTAAATAACCACTCACTGACTAGCTAAGTCATTCAAAAAAAAACATCTAGAAGCTATACCAAAATCCAAAATGCATTTAGTTTCAAACTGTACTAGTAGGCAATAGCTACTCTACTAGGCAATTAGGCATCATGTATTGTGCAAGTATGCATTCAAGTTGAATCAAAATCCAAAAAAAATTGAAATTGTGTGATTCTTCCTATATTTTGCCACAAATTATACTAGTGGCATTCAATATCCTCATTGGCCTACAATACCAAAAAATCTTGCTAACCAATATAAGAACTAAGTCAATTTTGTTTCTAAAACCAAAGTATTTACTTTCTACTCCCTCTTTTCCTACACAAATTGAAAGCACTAAATTTTGTTCAATCAACAGTCATAAACTGACTATATGATTTCCCCTTCACTAACAGAAACACCTGATCCACTTGCCCCTTCGACAATAGTTGTTGTGAAGGAATTTGTTGCACCACCTATAAAAAATTCTACCAAAGAATAAACACATTCAGATGTAATTAAGGGAAAAAAAACAAATAAGCATAAAATTAGATATATGATGTTATTTTTTTTTTAAAAAAAAAGTAGTAAATGGCTAGATTTATACCTTACTTTATTTCTTCACATTTGTCAAGTTCATCTTCATCTTCAATGTCATGGAAGTTAAACTTTGAAGGCCTTAATCATTTTTTAGGTAAAAAAACTTCTAAATACATCCAGCATTTGACCTTCGATGATGAATGCTAATTTTAAAGCCATAGTTGAAATCGAGACAACAAACATACCTCTAACTATCTTTAAAAAAATGTTAAATCTTAAGGCATTTAGCTTCTGCGAAGCCAAAATATCAAAGTTGTCATCTTCATCCACATAAGCTTCACTGAGAAATCTTTTTATTTCATTCTTTGCCTCAATGGTAGGCAGCACTTCTAGTCTTACATGCATGACTTTCAATTGTAACTTGAGTATGTTATGACTCCTCCATTGAATGAGTATTTGTTATGACTCCTCCTTACTATCAAGAAGAAATCTAATCCCACAATATATACATTTTGTAGTATGTTTACTCACCTCATCATCTAGCACTCTTGAAGTGATCTTAAGCTTTGCTCCTCTTCCTTGTTATACTGGCTACCTTGTTGGCTGTGGATTTCTTCTTTATGCATTTCTTCCTTTATTTGACTAAATTTCTTGGTTGCTAAGATTGATGGAAGTGGTGGTGCACTTGATCCAGCTTTTTCAGCAACAGGAGTGAGAGTAGTAACTACTACCCTACCATTTGATGACCTACTATACTTATCCATGCAACATTACCTATTAGTAAAAGTCATAAACTAGATCATAAGTTACACTGGCAGCAACCACAATCTAAAATGTATAGAGATAGACATAGACACAAAAAAGGACATAGGGATGTGACATTTAAAAAAAAAAACATTCTAAATGGAGAATGGCTTGTCCAATACATCCTAGACACACAAACGGATATGTCCTTGTAATACCTTAAAAAAAATAAAAGGTACTGAGGGACCAAAGTGAAAAAGTTAAAAATTTATTAGGGTCAGATTGTAATTTCCTTTTTCCAGAAAGACTTATTTGAAGTATGTGGAAAGTCAATGGGGGTCAAATTGTAATTTATCCCATTTCTTTTTTTGTATATATTTTTCCAGTATGTCTTTTCACCTTCCAGCATAATTTTCTTTGCCATTCTCGAAGCTTCTCCTGATCTCACCTGCTATAGCATCCTCTATTGACAACCTCTATCCTCTTTTCCAATCATCATCGATTGGTGAAGTTTGACCGGTCATTTTCCTTCTTATTTCGACATTTCCTCTAGCGTGCACTACTCCTTGCGTTGAGCCAAAATCAATCCCCTATTTTCGAGCTACAGCTGCAGCCACTTCCATCTTCATTTTTCCATCATCCAGCCAGCATCAGGTCACTGGCCACCTTCTTCCTTCCCTTTAGCTCTTCGACGTTTAGTCAGCCAGTCATTCCTTCTTTTTTCTCTGGTGATAAGGCTAAAAACTTCCTTGTTATGGCTATGTGATCTTCGATCATTTCTCCTTGAACCAGTGAATTTTGATTGCTATTCAGCTCCTCGGCATTTCCTCGTGACTTACTGAGCTCAACTGCAACTCGATGTTATTATTCCTTCGTCTCCTCTATTGGTCGGGCCAGTAACCCACATCAGTCCATCGACGGTGATTTAACTCCAGTTGAACTGGCTACCAACACTTCAGACTTCAATAAGTAATCCTAAAAAGAATTATTTTATAGGTAGTTTACAATAAGTTTTTAAGAAATCCTTAGTAGAAACCCTAACCCTCAAAGTTAAGGAATACTGAGATATTGCTATTCATCAACTTTAAATAAATTCCCTTTGACGAATAGAGCACACCAACGAAAAATTTTGGTACTTTAGCTCACTTAGCTTTGTAAAGAATTTCTAAGATAAGTGGACAATCCTCCCCATTTAATAATCCTATGTGTAAACATAAAATAATTTTATTATATGAAATGTTATAAATCCTTTTAAATAATGGGATTTTTCTATATGTTGAAGTGATTTTGAAAGTATATTTATATGTTATATGTGTATATGAAATGGTTTTGCTGTGCTAAAATTATGCATTTTCATCTGGTTTTATATTATTAAAATTGATGATACTACTTTTCTACATGATAAATGGATATGGAAATGTATAACAGATTTATATATATTTGAAAAAATATTGCTTACCTAAATAATGAGTTTCATGCTACATGATATATTTAGAATATTGATTTGAGATACTAGATCCTTTGGTAATTCCTTGGTAACCCTCAAGTGCACTTGTGATTAGTATATTGACTGAAGGAATAACGTTGTGGAGATATGTGTGGGGCTATAAGGTAGGATGGGGACATGTTATACATTTGATATGTGTTAGATTGGTTACCATTTTAAATTATCTTTGGAGATCCAGTTGAATATTTTACTATGTTGAGATTAAATGAAATTTTAGAAAGTTACTAGTTTTCTCTCTTGTTTGCTATTATGTTATTGAAATACCACGTTTTCAATTACTTGACTTTCTTGTTGAACTATAATTTTCAAATGTATATTGAGATTATGGCTGCAAAATGGGTAAGCATATCTTCCTAGCTATATTTATATATACTTTTGAGCATGATTTTTAAATGAGATTTTTGGGTGACCATGGAATTATTTATTCACTGAGTTTTTATGAAACTCACTCCTTCTTTTCCATGTTTTTCAGAGCCAAAGGATATTCCTATTATTCCCCCATGTCATCTTGACTCAGGATTTGCTCACTGATCAAGTGGATCACACCTGATAAAGATATAAGGTATAACTATGGTGTAAAGTTTAGCGGTTGGTAGGATTGTCTATGCATATATTGTATATAATTACTAGATGCTCAGTAGGATGTAAATTGTATAATCTGAGCCATTGTATATTGTTATGTTGTTATACAGGGTGTAATGGGTGTGTAGCCCCTTTTTGTGTATATAGGCCTTGTGCCTAGATATCTGGAAAATAGAGAAAATTTTGTCAAATTTTTATTAGAATTTTAATATATAAATATTTCGTCGTAGATTGATGAAATAGTGAGTCGATGATATATTACTTGCATTGTAAGGCTTGTAGGGGATTTTCTAATGGTGACCTTTTACGTCGGTCGTACTCTATGGATCGGGGTGTGATAGTCTTGAAGACAAAAATAGTAAGGAGATTAACATGTTCGTGCTTCCTAAGCCATAATCACACACTTGGAAGAATTCACAACTTAGAAATTAAAAATGACAAAAAAAAAATTTAGAAAATTAAGTACAGATTAATTACATTAACTCATAAGTTCAAGATTCATTACAAATTGTTCAAACTTGAAAGCTAAAATAACATTACAAATTACAACTCCAACATGCATAAAACATCAACTGTGAATTTAATTATTTGTATCTCCACATCACTTTTGGTGAAACATTAATGTCGACATCCTATTCCTCTTAAGGTCCATTCTTTTCCATAGCTCTAGCATTTGATCGTTCCGTCTTTATTTGTGCATTGGAAATAGTTTCAAATGGAAAATCTCCGAAAAGCTTGGCCCCTATTCCTATTTGGAGCATTTCTAATTCCAACAGGGCCAACCGCATTAGCCTCAGCCTCAGCATCCATGAGCAAATATCTAAAACATACTAAATTCTACAGTCGATTTATAGCCAATAACCCAAAATATCCTCATATGAAGTGCTTAAACTAATTTAAATGCTTATAAAAGGCTAGACTCTTAACATAAGTTCAAGTAGTACTAGTATATCAGAACATATAGTCTTTTTGACATAATGTTTTCAAGTAAGCATCCAAGTTGTTGTTATGTCCATCATATAACATAAGTCATATTCTTAAGTATTTCTTAACAAATTCATAAAATTACTAAGCTTAACTACTTAAGCTTATGCATGATTGACATACAACTATAGAACTAGAATGCAAAAGCCTATACAAAACTAATAAATCAAAGGAAAAAACTTGCCTCACATAAGCAAATCAATGAATAGGCACCAAAGGCACATACACGTACAAGAAACCTAGTAAACCAATATCAATTTATCATGGAGTTCCAAAATCCGCTAAATAGGCAATTATCATGTAATGGCCATTGGCCAATATTCAACATTCTAAAGGTTAACAATCAACATCAACATCAACAAACACAATTCAATGTTAGTTTAATTAAAAAATTAATAATTTTCATATTAATTTCATTTTAAATTTTACAGAATAGAAGAATAGTTTTATATTTCACAATTCCAGTTGCATTTTAATTTTTCCAAAATAGAGGAAATGAGGAATATTTTCAAACTTCAACATTCTAATTTCATTTCATTTTTACATGATAGGGGAATATTTTCAAACTTCAAAACTAATACATTAAAAAATAAAATAGAAACTTAAACAAATGTTCAAAATTCAAGGACATCTTTGCAATTTTCATAAATAAACCCCAAACTTAAATAGATTTTCAAAAAGCATCAAAGACATGACAAATCCATAATAAAATACTAACATTCAAACAATATAAATAAAAAATCATAATTTCATATTGGAAATGCATTTACCTTTGCAGGCAATGTGCAACTGCCTTAATGACTGGTTGCCTCCTCTTCAATGCCGTCAACATGAGGAATGATGGATTTTGACCATTTCTTGATGTGGGTTAGTAGGTTGGTGGGGCAAGATTGCATGGTTATAGAGTTAAGGGCTCTGCTAGTGTTTCTGTGGTGGGAAAATAAAAAGAAAAAATAAAAAGAATAAAGGGCTTCGTTTGCTCGAAGAGAATAAAAGATAGCAGATAGCAATAAAGTAAAACAACATTATCCAAATAGTACACAATTGGGTTTCAATTTGTCTCGATTAACTACATGGAAATTGAACCCAATTGACAAAAATAATTTAGCCCAAAAATAATACATGTCCATCCATTTCATTTCAAAGCCACATCTGATTGTGTTTGTCTAATTTATTTCGATCAATTTGGGTTAGGTCACCCAAAATTCCTCAGCCCTAACTAAAATATTCTCATGTCATGGGAATGTATTGATGGTGAAATTTAGTTCTGCCAAATCTTAGCCAACCAATGTAGTTCTTTTATCTTCAAATTATTTTCTAATGAATGAAATGGGAAACGAAGAAGATGACAAAAATGGTAGAGAGGAAGAAGAGTAACGAAATGTAGTGTTTTTTTTAACATAATTCAGCTAAAACCAGCCAGTACTGATCTGTACATCCATGATAGCTTTTATTAATCTGAAGTAAATTTTATAGAGTTTCGATACAGTAATTTCAGCATGTTTTATGAGGATCCTCCTCCTTCTATTTATAGAAGGTGGAAGGTTGCAATTGTAATTTTATATACAGTAAATAAGTTACATCAAGTATTAAATGTACAAGATAATTTAATCTTCTACAAATCGACTTTTGCAGATTGCTTTCTACGGGGTGCCCCTTATCTGTGTGCTGACATAAGCTTGTCTGATGCTCCATCTTGCTTAGCCTTCTCTGTCCCGTTGAACTTTTGGCTATGCCCATCTTTACCAGCTGAAATGCCTAGCTTGGGGTTGCTGTCGACTTTCTTCTGACGAGGCGAGCTTTAGCGAGCTATTTCTCTAACTTCGGGCTTCGCTTGTGTCCTAACCTCATGGTCAGTGAGGTGGTGCAGTCTTAGCAAGCCGATCTGTCTTTAGTTAGTTCACGGTCTCCACTGTGCTTTTACTTTTCTATCATGTGAGATCAGGTTTTGCCCATAACATAAACCCCTTAACTCTTAGTTCACTTGCGGACTGGGAATTGTAATTTTCCTAAGGCCTTATTTATAGTTTCAATCAAAGTCTTCATACTCAAATTGCCATATTGTCTTTTCTGTCTTTCAAACTTTTATTTCATCCATTTCAGGCCATACTTCTCACTGTTTGTGTTCTATAACCGTTGGCATAGTGGCCTCATTTTCTCTGGACCATCTGATCTAAGGTAACCAATTGTCCATTGGATTTTTCACTAAACGTAGACCAATTTATAAAGCCTGAGAAGTTCTTCTTGCTTCTTCACAGAATGGCTTAATGGAAGCTTCAGTTAAGCCCTTCATGTTTCTGTTAGTTGAACTTTCAGTGAAATGTTTTAAGGCGTGCATGGCCTCCTATAGAATACCATGAGGCATGGATGGCCTACTGCATGTGACTCCCATGGATAGCTCTTTATGCTGGCCGTGGGGAATCTTATATAGATCTTGGATTATCTCCTCACGATTCTTCCGTGAGATTTAGCCTTGCCAGCCAGACTCCTGTGCACTTTTTGAGTTGCTCTGAGTGCTGGCTAAGAAAAGAGCCACTACCTAATGAGGGATATAAAAAGAAGGAGATTAAGGAGTAGTCACACTCGTTGATTCTTTGGCCGGTCAGAGTTCATCTCTCAAGGGCTGGCTTTCTTCTTCTTTGTGAAAATGATAGCTATAGGTTTTATGCTTTTATTTCTATATTTCCCATTTTCTGATGTAATTTTGCCTTGTTGAATGAGGCCTTTAATGCATGAGCTTTTTGTGTAACTCTTGGGTGTCGTATTGAATGCCCTATATATTGTTGATTGTAATATGCATTCTTGCAAATTAATGAAATAACTTTCTGACCAATCGATCGTGTCCTTAACTGATAGCAAATTTTGGCATCTGTTTGCCTTGATTGACGATGAGTAATGTCTAGGTAGGACACATGCAAGCTAGGCCTGGAGAAGGTCGTATGCGAGTTGCAAGCGCTTGGTCGCATGAGAGCTGTGACTAATTCATTTTAATGCTTTCGCACCTACATGAGCTCAGGGCTCTTTGTTGAATTCTGAGTGTTTAATAGTGCCTCCGCATCTCAGCGAGCTCGTAGCTCATTGCTGAATTTTTAGTGTTTAATAGTGTCTTCACACCTCAACGAGCTTATAGCTCATTGCTACATTGAGTTTTAATAGTGCTTGCGCACCTCAGCGAGCTATTGGTTGCGCTGAATTCTTAATATCAATATAGAATAGCAGTGTTTCACTAGAAATAATTAGACAAAAATTTGGAATGCTTCTATTAACTTTAATATGATATTACAAAATCAGAATATGGTTCTAACGGATGGCTCTTACTCTTGATCAGTGGTTCACTAAGTTTGTTGAGCTTGCCGCTCTGATGGCCTCACCACATAATCTTGTAATTGACCTCTCTTAATGAGATCTTCTATGGCATCCTTCAGTGCCCCAGCATTCTGAAGTATTGTGCCTAATTTTATTATGGTAGGCATAAAATTTATCTTTATTGTTCCTAAACTTGCCAGGAGTCGAGAGGGGCTTGGGCTTCCCAAAGTCTTCCCTGTCTCATTCTGTCGCAAAGATCCTATATTGCATATCAGACAGAACACTATAGTTTTCATAGTGACCCGCTCTTTGTGGGCCAACTACTGGGGTTTTAATCTTGGTTCTCCTCACTCCTCTTTTTACCTTTGAGGAGCAATGGCCATCTCGCCTTTATGCTTAAGCTCCTCCATGTTGAAGGTCTCCTCCCATCTTATTTGTTTGGTAGCTCGCTCATAGAATTCAGTGAGGTCCCGAGCCAAGGACTTGTAAAGGCTCTTATATAACTTTCCATCCTTATGGAGCCCCGTTGAGATTATTGTTAAAATACTCTTATCCAATGGATTCTTTACAAATTTAGCTTCATGCTTGAACCTGGCTATATAATCCTTCAACAATTCATTCTTGTGTTAAAAGATCATTGCGAGATGGTAGGGGATGAGCTGCCTTTTCAATGTCCGATATTGGTCGATAAATTTCTTTTGACATTCTTCCCAACCATTGACACTACAAGCCGGGAGGCTTTTGAACCATGCTCGAGGTATGCCCCTTAACGTGGCCGGGAAGACACAGCATTTGACCAGTGGGTCAATTGTTTGAAGATTCATATGGACATTGAACGAGTTCAAATGATCGCATGGATCATTGTTCCTATTATACAGCGGGATCGCGGGCATTTTAAGTTTCTGTGGAAGGGGCCTGCATTTCGATTTCCACTAAGAATGATAAACTTTTCTCATGATGAGGTTGATTGTTTTGAGACTAGGGGCATTCCTCTTACTACTTTAGCCTTTGGAGAACTTCCTTCATTATTGGGTCTCACATTTCAGATCGTGGGCCATAGCTTTCAGCTTGTTGCGAGCCCCTAGATTGTTGACCATCGTGATTCTCGTGAGTTTCCTTCTGAGTTTCTTCACACAGCTGCTGGAGCTGTGCCACGATCTCCTCCTACCTCCATGCACCATGGCTTAGGCTTGTGCTTGTGCTAACGCTCTAATGGTTTTAGCTAACTCTCTTACGATGTTTTCAAGTATCAGCTAGGGTTGGTGTAACATTTGTGCCTTTTCAGCTCCAGGGGCAGCAGTAGGCTGACGGTGAGCTTTAGTAATGGGAGTATCTATCAGCTGAGCGACCGAAGTGCTTGAGCTTCTGGTGATGCTTCCTCTTACCATAGTAGCCAAACAAAAAAGTAATTCAGAAAATAGATGGGCCCTTCTTCTAGCGCCAAAATGTTGATGGTGAAATTTGATTATGTCAAATCTCAGTTAACCAGTGTAATTCTTTTATCCCCAAATTGTTCTATGGTGAATGAAATGAGAAGCAAAGAAGATGACGAAGATGGTAGAGAGGAAGAAGAGTAACAAAATGCAGTGTTTTTTAACGTGATTCAACTAAAATCAGGCAGTACTAGTCCCTACGTCCATTGTAACTTTTATTAATCTGAAGTAAATTTTACAGAATTTCGATACAGTAATTTTAACTTATTCTACGAGAATCCTCCTCCTTTTATTTATAAAAGGTGGGAGGTTAAAATTGTAATTTTACATGTAGTAAATAAGTTACATCAAGTATTAAATATACAAGACAATTTAATCTTCTGCAAATCGATTCTTGCAGATTGCTTTCTGCGGGGTGAGCCCCTTATATGTTTGCTAACATAAGCTTGTTTGGTGCTCCATCTTGCTGAGCCTTCTCTATCCTGTTGAACTTTTGGCTATGCCCATCTTTGCGAGCTAAAATGCCTAGCTTAGGGTCGTTGTCAGCTTTCTTTTGGCAAGGCGAGCTTTAGCAAGTTGTTTCTCTAGCTTCGAGATTCGCTTGTGTCCCAACCTTGCGATTAGTGAGGTGGTGTAGTCTTAGCAAGCCGAGCTATCTTTAGTTGGTTCTCAGTCTCCGCTGTGCTTTTGCTTTTCTATTATGTGAGATCGGATTTTGCCCATAACAGAATGTAAGATACCCACCTCTTTATGGAAATATATTGTAAGAATATTATGTTAAAAACATTCTAAAGAATGTTAAAATTCCTTAGTAAATTTTTCTAAATTTTGAACCAAACATAATAATGTAACATTCTCTTAAAATATTTCTAGAAATGTGAGGAAGATTCTGCGAATTAAAACTACCTTAAAGTATTATTGTTAGTCACATTTTTGCAAAATTGGCCTAAGCAAATTAACCATGCACTCAGAGTTGAGATAAAGGCCAATGTAGAAAGTCGACAAGTGAGTAGTTAGCATATGAGATCAAAGTGAACACATGCTGCATATGTGAGAGGCAGCAACCTAGCAATTATCTCACCACTTCTAGGTTTGTTTTATTTTTAGTTTTCTTTCCTTTTATTTGTATTTTAGAACACATGTCGATTTTTGTAGGAACCAATTTTCATGAATAGTTATTAAAATAAACTACCTACGGTTTTTATAAATAGGGCATTAGCAAACAAAGAGAAGGATCCTTTTTTTGCATTTCAAATACAATAGCCTATTCAAACATGTTCTATGTTTTGTAGCACTATATTACGCAATTTAGCACTTTGGTAGCCCTTGTAACTTTTAGGAACTTTTCTCACTCTCATACTTACAATTTTGTGTTTTTTTACGTCTTTTTATGTAATTCACAAATATTTTTCTTTTTTGATATTTACGACTATATTGCTTCATATGATTTTTTAAAAGATCAAAATTTCATCTGTTTTTATAAAAAATCTGTACTCAAAATTTTCTAATATAGGAAATTTGGCTCAAGACAATAATAATATTGTGACATTCTAAAAAAAATATTTATAATTGAATGAAACACATTTTTAAAATATACATTCCAAAATATAAATTTTGAAATAAAATTTTCCTATATTTTAAGGACTTGAGACTTCTTGGTAAATTGGTTCAACCAGAAGAAGACAGAAAAGGAATACCGTTGCAGCCAGAAAGCAGAGACTGGTGGGGTGGAGAGGAAGTAAGAAATGGCATCGGGTTCTTCAGGAGCTCGGAACCCAGAACTCAGAAAAGACCCGGTGTTTAATCGCTGGGTCTTATTTTCACCGGCCAGAGCCAAGAGGCCCTCGGATTTTAAATCCAAATTCCCCGCAAACCCGAACCCGGAGCAGCAACAATGCCCCTTCTGCATCGGCCACGAGCACGAGTGCGCACCGGAAATCTTCCGGGTACCGCCCAACAACCCGGACTGGAAGATCAGGGTCATCCAGAACCTTTACCCTGCTCTTAGCCGCGATCTCGAAGGCCCTTTTGTTCAGAACTACGCTGCCAAACGTGCTCATCTTGTTGGTGATCGGGTTTTGGATGGGTTTGGTTTTCACGATGTGGTGATCGAAACCCCACATCACTCTGTTCAGTTGAGCGATTTGTCTCCTGAAGAGATTGGGCGGGTTTTCATGTCGTATAAACAGAGGATGGATCAGATTTCTGACAATGACTCCATCAAATATGTGCAGGTTTATTTTCCTACTTTGAATTTCTAAACTTCACCCTTTTTATGATTAAAGAGGCACAATTTGTGCTTAAAGTTCGGCTTTTTGCATTACATTAACTGGGCTTTAGATAGCTTTATTATGACTGTGCTTGAAGTAACTTCCTTTACTTATCATTTTCATCCTATTGATTACAGTTTTCATTACTTGAGTAGGCAATTTCTGTTATAATTATGGCAAAGCAGCAAACCAAATCTTTTTTCCATTGGATCATTGCCTTCCATTTCTTGCACTATTATTATTGTTATTGTTTAGCTGGATGTGGAATTGACTGCAAACTCTATTGTTCTGTATTCTTTGGCCTTTGGGGTTTATTACGAAAGAAGATTGATCATTTTGCACGCATAATCCCCTCATACATGCACACAGGAGAATCAATAGGACTGATATTCTGCCAGATGTGCAAGTAGCACTCCTTGTTATGAAATTACTGGATTATGATTTCATGTTTTAAATTTCAGCTGGTCTATTTTATAATCTGGAATATATTCTATTAATAATTTGTACATGGCAAGCTTAGACGATTCAGAAATAATATGCATCTTGTAGTCGCATTTAGTAATTTGAAAAATCTGAATTTTCTGTACATTTCTTTTATGTAGTTATTTAGTGTTGGGCCATGATAATAGTGTCTACTGAACATCTAGACATGATAGCTGTGAATTTTCTTTGGGAAGTAAGAGCAACTGCAAAATGGATATTGGCTGATTTCACCTCAGTGGCTGCAGTTTAAATTGCTAGTTTTTTTAACCGACCAATAGTTGCAGGCTACATTTCTGTAGTTTTTCTGTTGACTGAACTGGTCCTTTATCTATTCTATAATTTGTTGTCCTGACTCCTGTGTAAATTGCTACTTTCTCTTCTTCCCCACTTCATGTAATGAATTATGATCCCCTAAAACTGTTTTACTATTCATTTAAGGTGTTCAAGAACCATGGTGCTTCAGCTGGTGCATCAATGAGTCACTCTCACAGTCAGATGCTGGCCCTTCCAATTATTCCTCCTACTGTTTCTACCCGTCTTGACAGTATGAGGGATTATAATATGCAGACAGGGAAATGCTGTATTTGTAATATGATTCAATCTGAGGATATTTTGATTAAGACTACTGCCGAATTCTTTGCAATTGTTCCTCCTGCTGCTGCTTTTCCCTTTGAGATATGGATTGTTCCCCAGTATCACACTGATCGTTTTCAAAGTTTGAATGCCGAACAGGTAATTCTTAATTTCTTTCAAAATTCTGTTCTTGCTTCAGTACAACATAAAATAGGATATGGTCTGTTCTTAGAAATTCCAATGGAATATTTGGGGGGCTAGGTTATGACATGGAAACTAGAGTCTACATTGGTGAAATGGGAGGGGAGTCGGATGTCATATGACAAAACTGTGGTATCATATGTTGGAGTGGCAAATGCTTTATTTCTTTCATGTCACCTACGTGT
This sequence comes from Saraca asoca, assembly GCA_026873985.1. Taxonomy (NCBI): domain Eukaryota; kingdom Viridiplantae; phylum Streptophyta; class Magnoliopsida; order Fabales; family Fabaceae; genus Saraca; species Saraca asoca. The sequence continues at coordinate 4,582 of JANHAO010008326.1, read as the reverse complement.
GAAGTAAACCTGTATACTGTGTGTCATTTACAGTATACGTGCTCTAATGTGTGGCTAAGAGTTGCTTACCATTTCCTTTAGTTATGCACTGATACAGACTTCTTGGCACCCACCTGGCAGGCAGTTGATCTCGGAGGTTTGTTGAAACTCATGCTTAGGAAGATGTCTTTGCAGTTGAACAACCCACCATTCAATTTTATGATTCACACCGGTGGATTAGATAATATGGCATCATATTTTGGCCTCACTCATTGGTTTATACAGATAGTACCTCAACTAAGTGGGATAGGAGGTTTCGAGATGGGAAGCGGGTGTTACATAAATCCAGTCTTTCCAGATGATGCTGCAAAAGTTCTGAGGGAAGTAATTGTCCCAGAGTCAGGATAGAGCAGCTTGAAATCTATTGCTGCTGTCATAATCTGAAAACTTTTGAACTGTGTGTCCACACTAACTTTTCTGCTTTAAGGAGCTGTTTAACTTTAAACTCGTCAAATCCGTGATTCACATACTTTTGTGAAGGTCAAGTTTTTGGTTACAGGTAGCAGACGTAGAAGCTCCTAGTGAAGGAGACTTCAGCTCTTAGATGTCACTTTAAAGGTTCACAAAACCTTAGAGGTATTGAACCATTCATCATGTAATAATGTAGACATTTAGAAAGTCACAAAACCTTGAGGTATTGAACGATTCATCATGTAATAATGTCGACATTTACAAAGTAGATTTCTTCATGCAATGAGATCGATTCATAATAGTTGCTCTCTCCTGAGGAAGTGAGTCTTGCAATTGTAAAATTGCGATTTTGTATGAAATCTATTTTCACATGGTGAAGTCACAGCTAGTCAATCTTACCGTGCGAGTATAGCACTTTTCTCAGAAGAGATATATAGTTTGTGTTGGAAAGGAAATGGAAAACCACACCTTTGAATATCCTTATTGATTGAAATATGACGTATTATTTTACAGGTAATATTGGTGTTTACTTTGATGTTTACCTTTTATTTTTTTCAGGATAAATTATATTTTACTTATACGTGATTTATCCTTATGTCACTTCATTTACTTATATACACCAATTATCCTTATTTCACTTCATTTATCTGTGGCTTAGAAAATGACAAGTTATTTATCCGTGATTTGCTTAGCTAGTATATTATCCATCTTCATCTAAAAAATAACATACCAAGCATTTGTAAAGCACTTGTCATTTTTTTCCTTAATCTTTGTTTTGAGCTCATTCTTTTGTTTTCTTTTCTTTTGAGGTTCAACAATTCCTTGATTTCCTCACTTTTATACTTGTTTCTTTCAAATTTATCACTTTCATTGCTAGAAATGATTATATTTCACATGGAACATTCAATTTCCCGATTTCTCTTCTATTATCTTATAACATCCATACATAAGCAAACTCAAACCACGAAAAGAAAAAAATCTGACATATTTTTTTTACTAAATTAAATAATATTGAATGGTTGGAAGTTAAAATTTTGAAAAATGCACAATAATATAAAGAAATCTGCAATAGAAAATGCCAGAAATTAATGTATGGAAGCTAGAAAGCATATTAATTAAAAAATAGAGTCAATAGGTATGTTTAATCGAAATGAGCTTTGAAGTCGAAATTAAAAAGAAAAAAAAAATGAGATGAGTGGGACTATGATGCACTTTCAAGAGATCAAATTGGAAGCCAGAAGGAATAGATTTTTTAGATTGAGTAAATTTGTGTTTTATCACATCCATTCTTCCAATTTTAATCTCATAATTTCTGAGGTAAAATTGGGTTATAAGTTTTTTATTTATGTTTTGGTGGATTAGTTTCTACGGAAGATTGTATGCAACATAAGCCAAAGAGATAAGCAACTAAATCGAGAGATTATAAGTTTGAATTACTCCAAGATAATATAGAGACAGGAAAAGAGAGAAATAAAAGAATAAATGAAAGTTATATTCTTATCTTTTGATATTATGTTATCTCAAACATTCATTTTTAAGAAGTTGTAGATCCTATTTTGCATCACCAATGGGGGAGAAAGAAAAATTGAGGAAAAAAGTGACACATGCTCTTCACATGATTGGTCTATTAATTTTTGGATGATGGATAATCTACTGGACAAATCACATGCGTGTAACCTGTGTGGTGGGAGAAAAGGAAGAAAAATTGAGGAAGAAGGTGGCGTATGCTCTTGACATGGTTGGTCTATTAATTTTTGGACTGTGGATAATCTACTATTGATAGTGAAATCCAGTCAACTAGTAAAGTGCAGTAAACCCCAAGCTGCAATCTGATAAGTATAAATAGTAAAAGAGAAATAGTGAGAGAAAGGAAGATGGAGAGGAAGAATAATGGATTTTTAATGTGGTTTGGTTAAAATTAATTGACTTCTACGTCTACGATTATTGTATTTCTTGTTTATTTTGGTAGTTATAGTATATTATTGTGTGATCCTCTGTTATGTATCTGTTTCTCTGTCTAAAGATTAGCTCCCCCTCTGTACAATAATTTAATCCCTATTTATAATTGCTGGGTGGTTACAAATTGAATGAAATTAAATAATAAATTAATTATAAGTTGATACTCGCTAGTTGGTGTTTGTAAGTGGATACTCACAAGTTGGCCCTTTCTTAGATTTAAACACAACAAGCTCCTAAATGTCAGTTGGGAAAGTGTTCTCTAATTTGCAAACTAGGCCTAATGACCTGAGGTTGCTTTGATCCTTGTTGATTAGCAACCTGTGTCAATGCTTAACAAACTCATGCCTTGCTCCAGTGACCTTGATGTTGATTTGAGTTGGACCTCTATTCGTTGGACTTGTTTATTAAGCTTGTCTGTTGAGCTTTTGCCAATTTATTTTACATGGTTCAAAAAATATCTCTAACATCTACTAACTGAGCAAATCACATATGAGTAACTTGTCACTTTTTAAGTCATAGGTATGCAAAGTGAAATATAGATAAATCATGGGTGGGGAAATTATAATTTATCTTTTTCTTATTTAAAATATTCATCTTTATATCATGTCTCTATTGGGGGAAAGCAAAGCCGAACATCATCTGTTAGAACACAAAGAAGCTTTGGCAAACATAATATAAATTATCCTCCCAGACTAAAAAGAAAAAAGCTTGCATATCACATTGAACTCTAAAAAAAAATTACATCCTTAAAATTTATAAAAAATGAAAATGTTAATCTACTTTTAATTTTAACCATAAATTAGCAAATGTAATGCACATAATTTGTTGAAAGTAATCAACTATAAAATACACATTAGGCATCTTATTTCGTTAAAATATGAGTTTTAAGATTTAAATTTAGAGTTTAAACTCATCTTGATGAAAAAATAAGACATTTTATAGGTGTTTAGTTTTTTATAGAAGAAATAATACTTTTGATAAAATATGTGCAACACATGTTGGTTCGAAATTAAAATTAATAGTAAATTAATGTTTTTACTTTTATCTAGATTTAAGGGGTATTTTGTAATTTTTTTAAAAAAATATAATGATTCAATTTGTAAATTTTTAAAGTTCAGGTAGATAACTTATGATTATGTAAAACTTTAAGTTCTAAAATATTTTTTTTTCCTTAAATACTAAAAGATAACAGGAGACCGTTCAAGGAAGTAAACATTTTGAAAATTGAAAAGAAAATTGTGAAAAATACCGAATTAATAGGTTGAATATTTGGATGAATTTAGGGGGTGTATTTAATCATTACTTTTAAAGACTTTAAAAGTTTTGATGTATTTAATAATGACTTTCAAAAACTCTGTAAAAGTCATGAGTTATTCAATATTGATTTTTAATGACTTTAAAAAAGTCTATGAAAGTTTTGGGGTATTCAATTGATACTTTTGAAAGTCTGTAAAAATCAATAGGTATTCAAAATATTAATGACTTTTCAATACTTGTTTAATTACTAGACTTTTGTAGACTTTTTAATGGGAGGTATAAATACCTAAACTCATTATTTTTCTTTCACTCTTCCTCAAGACTTTTCAAGAGTTCTCTTTTGAGAGGAAAATATAAGAAGTTGAAAAGTTTTTAGTAAGCAAATTCTGTTTTCTTCTTTTGTATCATTTATGCAATCAATTATGGTGAATGGTGAGATTTTTGTTTTAATGATCTTTTTTATCTTTCCTTCATAATTATGCATTAACTTCTTCGTGATTCCCAGATAAAATTTTGCATTAACTATTAATCGGACTGACATTGCTTTTGATTTTGTAAAGATATAATTCTCACATTTGTATCAAATTCCTTAAAGATTTGGCAATTTTGGCAATTTGAGGTCTCTATATCTGAATCAGGTAAGTTTATCTTCTTCCTAGCATCTCTGCATTCTGCAGCTGATTTTTTTTCTTTTTTTTTTTGGTAACAAAACCATTAGATTCAGTTGAGTTTTGCCTATTAAGAATAGATAGCTGGTTAGTGATTTAACGTTTTGGAATGTTTTTGTGCTTATAGGGTTTATATTTATCATATATTTTTGTTGTTGTGCTACAGTATATATTATTCATTTAAAAATACTAATAAAACATAAAAATAAATTAATAAAATTTAAAATAAAAAATAACTGTTCAAATGT
>JANHAO010008325.1:0-19327 GCA_026873985.1 Saraca asoca | reverse complement strand
AACTGAGGTTCATGAAAATAAGAATACTTCTAGCAATACTGAATCCCCTTCAAATGGGAATCACAGTATTTCTCTTGAGGATGGCCTGAGGCCTGCAGAAGTTGGTATTATTATTATCGATGTTGACTCTTTTGATCCAAGTGCTGGAATAACATGGCCCGCACTAGAGTTATTGGATGAGTCTTTTCTTGAGACTGTGAAAGCTACACTTTCTGATGAAGGTCTCTTCATTGTCAATCTGGTGTCATGGTCCCAAACTACCAAAGATATTGTTCTTTTGAGAATGAAAAAGGTCTTCAGGCATCTATCCTGCCTCCAGCTTGATGAGGATGTCAATGGAGTCCATTTTGCTCTCAAATCAGAGTCCCATATCGAGGATGATTGCTTTCTGGAAGCCGTTCCTAAGCTTGAGAAATTGTTGGAGTTCAAACATCTTGTGATGGGCCAAAACATTATAGATGCAACAAAGAAGCGACTGGAATACAAGCCCAATTCCCTGCATTCTGCCTTGAGGACAAGGCAGATTCTTTAGGAGGTGGTATTGATGGGAACCCAAGAATTAGAATTGGGTCAGGGCATAAGTAAGCCCAAAGTAGTTTATAGTTTATACTAGAAGGCCCAGAATTAATAAAGTATGTGGGCAGAAAACATTTCAGAAGGCATGCACATGGGTGAAGGGAGAAGGATGACAGAATGCATGCTTTCTGGTGAGATAAGGGTGAGGTAGCATAGGTAACAGAATGCATACTCTCTGGTGAGGTAGGGGTGAGGTGGCATAACCAACTGCATGCCAGCTGTCAGTGGGGGGGCTCTATAAAAAGAAAGGGGGAGAGAAGTGCCGGTGCTAGTCTTGATTTTTTTTATCTGGCTTGTGCCAAGGGAACCCTCTGGGTTGGGGAGAGCTGAGGCTCTTGTATTTTCTTCTTACTGTTCTTCTTCTTCTTCTAATCTTAATCAGCACCATCTATAGTATTTCCTCTGTTCTTCTTCTTCTAATCTACTTCTGCACATACTATATTATTTTCTGTTCAACTGGGAATTAAATCAAGGAGTTTCTGGGTTCCTATCAACTTCCAGCGTGTAGGAGCACAAGAGGGTCTCTACTAATGCCAATTGGAATTGGCAGCGAGGCAACCAAAATCCAGTAGAAACCACTGGTGCAGACAAGAAACTATAATTTGCGCTTCTATCCCACAAGGGTTTTGGCCTCATAATCACGGTTGCACCACATTCCCAGACGTGCTGTAAGTGGGTGGAATAAAACAATTTTGACATAGACCAGCAAAGTTCACCTTATTTTGACAAGATAGATAACTTTCTCCCCAGCCACCTGATGGCAGCTGCTTTGACAGCAGAAATTCACAAGCTTTGCGGATGCTCAAGCAATTATTGAAATTCTTCCCAGCAGCAAGCAACCCTAATACCCCAAACCAAGTGCCATAGGTGAAGCAAATCGCCCAAGAACCATACCTGTTACAGTTTCAGTTGTTAGAGGTCTATTGAACAAGATATGCCAGGCATAAGGACGAGATTGATAGAAAAAAGAGGAAAATGAATTTGATTCAAGCATCAATTAAAATAATATTCAACATCATTAATCAAATCGATTCAAAGCTTTTTGAAAAAAAAAAAAGGAAATTTCCAAAGAAGGGCAAACCATGAACCATCTGATGCCTGTGTTTTCTGAATAAAGGCAGCTGCTTTTTCTATACAACGATCTATTTCCTCTCGACGATGCCCAGGGTATGATTTCCTAAATGATGACAAAGCTTGGATTGCAGCTGAGGTACACTCCACATAACTAAAGAGCATATAACAGGAAAAAATCTTAAGAGACAGTTTAAAAAACTAAAGGGGAGAAAAATGGAAGCAAGGATACAAAAACTGATATTGAGCCAGCAGTTAATAGCTTACGGATAATCAATAACGATGTCGCCAAAAGTTTCAGCAGGATTGATAATCTGATCATAGAGAAGGCATTGATATTATTGTAATAAATAAGAAAAAAATCTCAATTTCTTAGGGTTGAGTCATAATTTAAGACAAAAAGGGTTACATCAAGTAACTCTAATCCTATGATTGGGAGTTAGGAGGGGAAGGAAAGGGAAGACACTAATGATATGTTTGGGAGTTAGGAGGGAAAGGGAAGGGAAGACAATGAGAGAGAATCGAAGGCAAGGAGAGGGAGGAGGAGGATGGATGGTTAAGAGAGGACTTCCCTTCCCCTTGATTGAATGTTTAGAAAACCTCTAAAATCCCCCAGATTGGAGGAACAGAAATTGTGAGTAGTGGAGGGTTTGTAGGATTTTGGAGGATTAGTCATAAACCTCCCCAATCTCTTCCCCTCCTTAATCAAAACTCCCAAAAAAGGAGAAGTTTAAGACGTAAGCTTCCCTTCCCTCTCCTTCCCCTCCATACTCCCTATCCAAACAAAGCATTAAGAGAAATCGAAGACAAGGAAATGGAGGAGGATGAATGGTTAAGAGATAACCTCCATTTTTGGATGTTTAGAAAACCTTTCAAAGTACTCCAAATTGGGGGAATGCAAAAATGTGAGTATTGAAGGGTGTTGGAGGACTTTGGAGGATTAATCATAAACCCCCATTCTCTTCCCCTCCTTAATCAAAGCTCTCAAACAAGGAGAAGAAGGTCACGACATAACCTTCCCTTCCCTCTCCTTCCCCTCAATTCTCCCCCATCTAGACATAGCACAAAAGGTTTTAGTCCTAGACAGTAATTATTCATGTTTTTGTCTTGATGGATCATACATGAATAAAGAGAAGTTGCAAAGCAGTGATGAATTCTCTCAGATATCAAAGTGCCTAGTTGTTCAGTTCCCATTTTTCATGGCAATGACTTTTTATACAGCAAATATCAACATATAGGACTTTTGGCACAAGTAAAGGCAGAGACATTACACCTGAAAACATATTTGAGGTGACGTAAATTTCTCAACGCATAATGGCAGCCCAAGGGACAATATCTCTAAAGGCGAACCTAAAAAAACAAGATATGTTCTTTCCTGCTTAAGCAAGATAGGCTAAAGACAATCATGTACTGTATGCACTGCCATCCCATGTTTCACATTTCATGCAAGATACATTAAATGTAATGAGAGGTAAAGCCAAATAGTGAAAGGAGGCTACCTCCAACCAGTTATAGGACCTTGTAAGCTCATATGTTGCAAAACCACCATCGGCATTCTGCAACAAAGTAAAGAAGAAAACAAATTTCTGAATCAAGGACTTCTTACTATTGAACCCTATAATCAGGAAATGATTTTATAGAATTACTATGTGCCCACTATAATGAATCAGTAATCATAGAATATTGAAGCAAAGATGACACAAACTTTAATTAGCATTGGAGTAATCAATGCACTATCATATGTTTTTTTCATGTACAATCAATTTTTTCTAATAAATTAACAATTAGAAAAATAAATTAATAAGATTTATATTATGAAATAAATTTATGCATTATAGTATATTTGACATCATAAATATTTTTAAAAAATAAAAATGGGAGAAAACCTTATGAAAGAATGACATAAATTAATAATGTTAACATACGGAAAGGAGTGTTTCTGTCTGTTCATTAGAAAATATACTTATGTATCTAGCTGAGCTGTAATACTTATGCATTGCATCAGCGCATGTATTACCTACGTGGCTTCTAAAGGCTGTAACTACAAAAAGAAAATATTTCTACATATTAGGTGTTTCTTTTAACACATTCCCTATTATGTTACAATTATTTTACAAAATATTCATCATATCCTAATGTATGTATATATCTGTTGTTGAATATTCAGATTGTGTGGAGATATGGTCAGGAATATTCAGAACTAGTAAGTAACCCACGCTATGCACGGGTTTATATCTCGTTATTAGGAATTGTATCTAGCTAAGCTGTAATATTTATGTTGTTTACTCCTATATATAAAGCATGGCTGAGACAATTGGTAAAGACAATTAGCTCAAGCATTGCACATCATTTGGCTTCTTATCTCTCATTTTCTCTCTAGAATCAAAATATATATATGTGTGTGTGTATTTATTTAATTGCATCCCGTATTTATCATTATTGTAAATATTAGTTACATTTTATTATAGTTTATGTCAAGTGTCAATTCGTTCCAGATTAAAAGCTATGAGGAGAAGCTCAAGTATGGTGTTATACATAGCCCCTCTCATTGGGCTTGATGCGTGAACAAATGTGTTGAAGTTTAATTTTAATAAGGAGGGTGGGGCAGCAGCGAAATTTGAAGTTTGAATTCTTAACTATTTGGTTGAAGAGGCTCTCATGTCAAGTGTAAATTCCTTCCAAAAGCTTAAGCTATTATGAGAGAAGACCTAAAAGTGATTCTCTTATGAATTTGGATCCTCTCATTTTTCTCTGTCATTTTCCTGTCATGTTGGAAAGAAATAGATACAAGATTTTTCGTGGGTCCCATTTTACATAAAAAGGAATTTTGATCTCTCCTTTTCCATTTAATCATGTTTCTGTCATGTTAGAGAGAAATAGACATAGAATTCTTATGTGCAGTGGGACCTAGAATCCTTTTTTTATGTATAATGGTACCCACAAAAATCTTGTGTCTATATCTCTCTAATATGATAAGAAAATGACCAAAAAGGAAATGGAGAGGATCCAGATCCCATTAAAAAGGACTCTGGATCGCATTACACATAAAATTGTATGTCTATTTCTCTCCAACATGACAGAAAGATGACCAAAAGAAAAAAGAAAGGATCCAAATTCTTCTACTATTTGAAACAGTTTACTTGAAGCCATATCTCTCTTTTTTTTAGATTTTTTATAGAAAAAAAAGATGTATTAATAGAGGATCAGAACATAACGAGAGAATAAGACTTAATCATGAGAACATTTTTTTCTTTTTCTTTAGATAAATAGCAAGTTGGTACCAAATCCAACCCATGACAAATAGGGGAAGAAATCTTGAAGATGAGAAATTAACTTAATCTTTTAGGCTCTATCATTGATTATAGTGTCATAATGTGGGCAGGAAATCAATAATAACCAAAAATTGCATAAAATCATTGACATTGATGATTCAGTACCAGTGGCTACCAATCTTTAGAAATTCTTTATCAAGAAAAAAAAATATTTTTCTTTTATTAAAAAAAGATTTAGAAGTTTAGTTTGAAGAACGAGGGTTTGGAGCTACCTGTAATGAGAGAATGACATTAACAGCATCATATAACCGCTTCACATCCAATGGTTCACCAACAATCTCTGATGGAATTTTGGATAATAAGAGAGCAGCCTGAGAAAGAAAATACTAATCAAAATAAAAGGCAAAAATAAGCAAATAGAGATCAAACTATTGATCAAGAATTACTTTCAATCCTTCTGCTGTACAGTCAGAAATGGGCCACCCATGATCTGCGGTTGAAAAAGGCCAGGCACCTTTTGAAATATGGCGATACCAATTATCAAGGTCACCTGGACAATCTTCTAAAACCTATCAAGGAAAAAATGAAATGATAAGATGCTGATCAACAAGGGAAAACCAGTTCAAGATATATAGATATAATGCAAAATGTAACCTGTGTGTTCTTAATGTATGCATGAGCTTTTCGTAGAGTTTGACCATATTCTTCAGCAAGGTTGGTTGAAATAATTGCTTGGACAGTAAATGCAGTATCCCATAGTTGACTTCCATTATAGCCCTGTGGCAAATACATGTAAAATTTGTGTCAATAGACCATCTAAAAGTTGTATCCTAATGTACACAAGCATGTCCAAAAGAAGGGCAGCTTCATTGACTTCCAAGGAGACCTGCATTTTCATGCCATCTTCAGCAATCCATAAATAATCATAGATCCTTGGAAGATGCAACTTGAAGGCCTCTGAATTTGGATCTTCCACCCAACAGCAGAGCATATTTAACACCTGAACAGCAGTCATTAACCGAGTAAGCAGTTTAATCAAATTCAAAGCAATATAGAATATATGGTAAAAATTAGAAGGACAACTCAAACATCCAGAAATATATAATGAACAAATTGCAGATAAATGAAGGAGGTAACAAAACATCAGATAGATAGCAAGATTAAATTTCTAATAACCATTTAATTCATCAGAGACAAGTTGACTACAACACAAAATATTCTAAAGCTCCAGCAGGATAGGAAGAAATAGGAAAACAATGATTAATTGATAGGGCACTTTGAGACTCCCTTCCAATGAGTAAATACCTTGTTTACTGGCCCTATGCAAATATATCGTGTATTCTCATCTTCATAATGCACATGCTCAATTGCAGTCTGAAGACCTTTTTCTCTCAACCTTTTGCCAGGCCAATGCATCAAAATAGGCTCAACAATTTTGTGAAGAGATGCCCAGAGAATATCCTGCACAAGTGGGTGAGGGTAGTACAAGTCTTCCTGCACAAGAACAGAGGCATGCCCCTTGTCATCCTTACTTGGTTCAAGTTCAAGTGAAAGTACTAGTCGCCAAACTTTTATAATCAAATGTAGCATTTAGTTGTTGAGGGATAGTGCCCAATTTGAAACTGTATGGTGTATTTGGCTAGAACAAAATGCTAGAATCTTTAGACAACAGGCCCAATCTACTCTTTCTCATGGGGTAGGAGTTTGTAGTTTCTCTTTGGCTAAAAGCCATTTTTTTTTTTTTTCTGTTGGTTGAGTTGGTCTGATTTACAGAGAAATTAGGGCACTGTTTTGAGTTGGCTTTTGTTAGATTTTTAGCCATTTTCTTTTTCAAAGGATTCCTTTTCCTTCTAACAAAACATACTTTTTCTATAAAAAACAAACCCCTTAAGCCACATTCAGTTTATTAGGATAAATTAACTATTGAGAAAATATATAGAAAAACATGAACAGGTCTTTGGTTTTCAAAGTTAGAAATAGCAGGTCATGATGGAAGTGATGGTGGCAACACAAGCCACACTGATGCCATTGATTAGAACTGTAATAAGAGTAGAAAGTGGTTATAATGGTACCATGGCTGTTACAACAGATGGTGCAGTGGGGGTGGCATGACAGAAGTGAACAATGGAGAAATTCTTGTATAGATTACTGTGTCTAAGCCAATCACCTTATCATTACCATGAAAAAATAAGCAAGCGAAAGCACATTAATGATATTCATTTTAGTGATAATAATATGTAAATTTATTATCGCTTTTTTTCTATACAACTTCTGTAGACACAATCTATACCAGAATTTCTAGTGAACAATGATGTTTAGGCAAGTTCTTGCATCAATTTAATAGGAAACGCAACATACGGAATCACCTGGTAGAAACATTTCAAAAACAATAACAAAGTTTGGGTGCTATTTCTATTTAGTAACTGGTATAGTAGAACCAACATATACAATTGTAGGACCACCATAAGACGAAGCAGACATTTAAATATTTTTATAGGACCAGTTATTAATTTCAGTAACCTTAGCTCACAATTTTTTTTTTTCTAGAAAAAGAATATTATTAAAAGAAAAAGAAGAGAACCTTAGCACATAAATTGCGTGCCTGATTCCAATCTATGTCATGATAGGGAATGGTATAAAGCTCCTTTCTTAAAGATAAGACTGTTGGTGTAATGGGACCAACAAACCTCTTCCCATATAAGTAGGACATCGGCAAATAGACCATGCGGCAGTGACACCACATCCTTCCTGTGAAACATAACAGTAAGAAAAAGATTTTCCCCTATTTTAGGAGAGGAGGATCTATGGATGATTCAATATTTTTACATATAAATAGAGGAAAACAATTTCGAAATCAATTTTTTCATGGCAAGTATTCAAGAATTTCGAGTCTGTCTTAAGTTTAGAACAGCATATACTTCTTGAACAAATGATGCCATTCTCAAAAAGGTTGGCAAAATGAATATTTCATTTTGCATGCAATAACAGGTTTAAGTGGGAGATAGTTTCTTTGTTTTCTTAGAACATTATATCCTATACTAGATGAAAAGAAGATGCTCCAACAGATTGGGTCGCAAAACAAAGTTCACAATCAATGAATATAGGTATAAAGGGTTTGTACAATTTGAAAGTTGGTCACTCTGTTCAGCCCATAATTCATTTCTCCATCAGTAAACTCAGAATCTTCTTGACTTTGTTGCCATGTTTCCATCATCATTCAGCAAAACTATAAAATTTGTTTCTAAATTTCCTCTTTCAACCACAACAGTTGCTCACTATGATTGGATACATGTGATTTGAACAGGATTAACAAGGCAAACTTATATGATCACCACTTATCCATCATTTAGTTAAATCTTTAACAACTAACAATCAACTATATGGGATGGCAGCTTCTATTGAGTAATATAACATAAAATACAGCATAAAGGGCAAGAACCTGGATGGATTGGAAGCAAGTAAGGCAGAAGCCATATCTCAGGGGGCAGAGGATTATTTCCAGACCATTCGTGTACTCCAAGTACCTATCACAGTAAAATGATCATCAAATCTAAATACCACAATATCAGATCTACTAATGACACCATTAAAATAAGGGTGGATTTTAACTGAAAGCCACATTTTCCCCCATGATGTTATATAAGTAGCACCACCATGCCCTAGAATCCAGTCACGTGCCTTCTCCATTGCCCCTTCTCCATCATTAGCTCCCTCCCCTAGCAATCTCAGAGTAACATAACTCAAGACACTACCAAACATGGTGCTTGGGCCTTCAATATGCAAACCCCACCCACCATCCTTGTTCTGCAATTACATATACTAATTAGGAAATATCAGGAAAGAAGCCAACAGAATAAGGAGGTAGGGTGGTTTGGAAGTTCTTACCTGATGATTGTAGAGGTAACGGCATATTTCCTTTCTATGTTCTTCTGATAAGACTGCATTCAGTGCCCCAGTGATAGACAAAGTAAATACCTGATGAATTGTATATCACATAAGGTATTAGGATTCTCATGATGATTAGTTACAGGTGAATACACTTGCCAGAAACAAAATATTTAAACCGCAAACTACAATTTAAATCCCCCAATTTTTTAAATGAATATACGCATTGAACATATTTCGCAATGTAGGGTGAAGAACTTGAAACAAAACTTACCAAGCCAGGCATAAGAAACATGGGACCTCCATAATCTCCTGACCAGTGACCATCATGGCTCTGCAGAGTTGAATGGAAACTTATGGCCCTTTTTAAAGTTCTTGCCACCGTCTCTTCAGTAATCTCTTCTATATCTTTGACTCTGACTGGGGGTAAGACTTCATTTCCGGGATTCTCTTTTGCAAACTACATTTTATTAAATAAGTTGTTCACGTTAAATTGTATATTTAAAAATCAGAACTGAATATGATCATTTTCATAATATAATTAAGCACCAAAAATCATATCAGATGTTTCAATATAACACAGAGAAGACATTTGGGAACCTCGTCCTCCACTTAAAGAAGTCTTAAGTCCTATCATGTGCATGGAAATCACTTTTTCAATCAATATCTTTTTTTGGAAAAGTAACAGACAGGGAATATCCCAGATGAAGAGACTGTTACAAGGTGGAAAGAGGACTATAAATACTTTGAATATGAACCATACAATTATATATCATAAAGCATAAAATACGTCAACTTGACAAGCAGAAAGTTGCATTTTATAAAAAGCCTGACAATGGTTTGTAAACTACGAGAATAATATTGATCCATGTTGATCCCCAAATATAAAGGAACAGAGGATAGAGAGAAATTAATATGAAATGATTCTTCCAAATCTAAGCTCATGAGCTTTCCATCCTGTTCCCTCCCAATGGAAGATGTAGAAATTCCCAGAGTGGAGTTAGCAATTCACCAAACAGATTCATCTTTCCATGGGAGCTTTAATTTAAAATGAATCAATTACAAATTCCACTTATTCTGGTAAAATCAAATAACAAGTCAACATTTACACCAATAGGCACGCATGGATTTGTGATTGCACTTGAAGCACTCCGAAGTTGGCACACTCGTAGCAATTTGCTCAGAAAAGAAAAAAAAAATAATATTATCAGCATAATAATCTGCTTGATGTCTCGAAGCACAAAGCACAAAGCACAAAATAAAATAAAAATCTGCATGACATAGTATTCGAATTAACAAAGCGGAAAATAATTCGACCATTAAGAAATTTCAGTAAAGCATGGCAACAGAGAAAACTACAAGACGATGAAGGAAACAAGGCTTGTGAAGTAAACCTGAATGCGCATAAGTAGATCAGAGCTGTGCTTCTTCTCGAAGCGATTATTGTAGAAAGCTTGGCGAGCTCTTTCAATCTCCACGAGTTCTTCTGGAGATCCAAGTTCAGGATCGAACTCCCAAAACTGTCTTCCAACGTGATTGTTCACTGTGCGCAGCCATGGACTGCCTCCCTCTGCAATCTTCAGCTTCCACATTTTCAGCTGACTAATTAACGAAGCTAATCAAGATTATAAACTGCGACTCTGCAAAATGGTAGGAGGAGCATTTAACACAAGTTAAACTGAAAAACTAGAACAAACGAGTGCTGCAAGAGAAATCCAAATGAGAGTGACGTGATGGATTGGATAGGTTGGGTGTGCGCTCAAAATGCGTGCATTATATTATAATTATAATTACAATTACAACTTCTTGTTGAGCTATTCAATGGCAATGGTGAAGGACGGAGCTTCCCAAGCAAATTAAAGCATGGCTCTGCCTGCCCGAGAAACGGTTAATTCAAGATGAGCCCTGCCTTTTTGTTAAGTTGGCCAGGTCCAGAACCGATAATAGTCAATTTCTCTAATTGAATAAAATCAAGGTTTGAGAATAATTTATTTTAATTCCAGGGTTAAACAGAGTCAGGAGGTATTCAAAAAGGTTAATAATTTTTTTAAGAAATTTTAATACTTAATGAAGCTGTAATTTTTTATATTTTTTTTGCACATACCTTTTATACAAAATTATATTTTTTTTAATGAAAAATTGCAACATTCTATAAATAGAATACATTTAGTAGATTAAAATATAATTTTTACTTTAAAATTGTAGAAAAGCTTGCAAATTCTCCAAATAAGTATCAAACTATTATTATAAAAAATTTATATACAAGAGTGAGTTTATTTGAGAGGAAAATATTTTTTTGAAATTTATTTTCATAACTTTCCTCTATTTTAAGTTAAAAGAAAAGTTAATCAATAATTATAAATTATTAATAAAAAATGAGAGTATATTTAAAAAAAATAACTTTCCTTTAAATAAAAAAAAATCACTTTTCCAAATCTTTTTATACTTCCCATCTTTCTCTCTATCATTCTCTCTCATATTTTTTTTTTGTCTCCATTACTCCTTTTTCTCTATCTCTCTTTCATCTTTTTTTCTTTCTCTCCTCTTTCTTCCGCTCTCTCCCTTTGTTCCTTTCCTATTTTCCCCTTCCTCCTCCACTCTCTCCCTCTAACTCTCCCATTACATACATGCAAATGTTAATTACATTAAAATTGTTTTAAGAAAGTATTTAGTTAATTAAAAGAGTTGATCGATATGGTTATTAATTTTGATTAAAATCAGTTGAAAGTGAATAAACTTTATAAAAAATTAATAAAAAAAAAATTAAATATTCTTCTTTGAATGTTATTTTGAAGGTTTAAATACATTTTTGGTTATTCTAAAATGAAATTGGTTGCATTTGATCCCTTTAAAGTTATTACTCAATTTTGGTTTCCTAATACACAAATTAAACCAATTAAGGTCACTTCACTAGATGTTGTCTATTTGAAGACAGACTTGCCAACATGGCTCACTAGCACCCAAGGTATCACGCCAAGCTACCAAAAAAATAGTTCTACATCAGAACACATGCTTATCACATAATCCTCTCCCTTTTTATTTTTTTTCTTTTCATTATTTTTCTTCCTTTTTTCTTTCCATTATTTTTCTTTGTTTTCTTCCTCTTTCTTCTTTAGACCTGGCCTTCCCCGAAAATGGACGTTTCACGTTCAGTGGGTGATGAAATGATGAACTTGGTGGTGCATCAAAGATGACTAACGATTGTCAAAACCACCACAAATAATATTGAATTACCCTTCTTATAGTAATGATGAGTCCAAGTCAAATCACAGAGACCAGTGAATTATTTTAGTGTATTTGCAATAGGAAATGGGGGTATTTAGACAAATAGTAATAGCATAAGCAAAACAAAAGCAAAGAAAAGGAAAATTTAATAGATAAAATCTTCAATTCAAAAGATTCTTACAAATGATCATCGACATAATTATTTCATTCCTTCATTGATCACTTAGCCAAAAATATAATTAAGTCCAACACCAAATCAATTCTTATTACTTTCTTCCTAAATTAGCAAACTAAGCCTAACACCCGATTAACTTTTATTATTAAATCAATTGAAACTCAGCACCTCAACAAATTCATCAATAGCATTAAGATATAAAAATATCAAGACTAATTAATCAATTTATCCTAGTAGCAAACCAATTAATTACCGCCCAATTTCCTAGGAAAATTGATTTACCCTAACAGCAAATCAAAACCCTATTGTTACTCCAACCAAACATCCATAAACAACAACATTGCTTAAAGAAATTTAGCTAGCAATAAATTATATTGAATAATTAATTAACTAACCATCTTAATCAATCATCCAAGGCAATAATTCACATTAAAACAGAGAATCAAATTAGGAATAAATTGACAATAGAACTAAGTCTTATAATCAACAAAAGATTAATGAATAATTTTCCTTAGATTGCAATAAGAGTTTAATTACACATTAATATAAAAATAAAAGTAAAAATAAAGAAGAAGAGAAAGCCTAATGAAGGTTGGTATTCTTGCCCTAGCAAAGTTGTCACCACCTAAAACCCTAGTTATGACCAGTGTGAATATAAATCCTTAATTGATATCACCAATCTCTAACATATTTGTATTATCCATTTCTGTTCATATTTGCATTAATATTTTTCTAATCATATTATTTATAAGAAAAGGAAGATGCATTGAAATATAAACATAATTTTATAATTTACAAGGTCATTGCCCAAATAAGGCATATACCTTTGGAATATCATTGTTAATGATTTTATATCAAGTTTTCAAAAATAAAAAAATGAACTAAAAGTCATCCCCTATATTACCTTATATGTCTTCACAAGGGTAAAAGCAAACCAAAAAGTTAGATCAACTTATAGCTTATCATAGAACTAAAAATATAGGTTAAACTAACTAAACCCTCAAGGGCATACCATAACCATACTATATATAGATTTTCAAAAGAGTAGCAAAATATGAAAATTGATGGTAGATACCCTAAGGATCTAGCCATCCTATGGTCATCATTAGTAAGACATTAATGGGTTTTATAGGTATGATTTCTACTTTATGAAGGACTTCACATTGGCTAAATTTAGTATTATGACATAATGAATTTTGACTTCATACATCCCTAGTGGACTCTTTATAGTCGTGGCAAATATATCAGTAGTTACTTTAATAGGGTCAACATCCATCCTTACTTTCTGAAGGTGGAACAGGGCGATAACTTGAGAATTTGAAAAAAATAGTCCACAGAAGAGTGAGTTTAGAGCTCAATGAGATAAATCCCTAGCTAACTTATTTACCAACAATAAATAAATACATATACATCATAGTAGATTTGATCATATTACATACTAGAATATATAGACAAGTCATGTGGTCACAGAGATTTGTAGGTCCCGAGAATATATATGTATATTGATAGATACATCAGAGTGTTGAAAAACGATCGTTCCCTTTTTATGTTAGTAAATTGTATACTCTCTTGAAAATAATTTGGATTCTATTGAGTTGTAAAAGTAGAAGTTTTAATAGAATTGTTTTTGTATTTGGAAGTCAATTTGGTGATCAAGATCTCAATTGGAGTAACTGATTAATATGATGTAATATTGCATTGCAAATCCAATTAGGTAATCAATTAAAACTATGTGAGAGTGTATTAGAAATAGATAATCAGATACAGCTAAACAGCAGAATTATAGTATTGCAGAATATGTAATATTAGTTCAACATAGTAAAAATATTGTATTGTAGTAAAATTGAATTGCAAAAAATAAAGAAATGTAAAGAAATATTAATGACACTGCAATTTTTAAAGTGGTTCATTTTTACTTGAAATTACAGATAAAGTTTATATCCATTGAGTCAATCCTCAACCAGATGACTTTTTTTTACTATTATAATCATGATTTTAACTGGACTCTTGAATAGCCAGTTCATACAATAAGAATTTTTCTAAGCTTTTACCAAACTTAAGAATAACAAGATTTCATTGGGCTTTTGTCTAACTGTAACACCTGAAAAAAAAAAGTGGGACTAAAGTGAAAACTTCGTAAGGATTAAATTGTAATTTTTTGTTTCGGGGTGGGCTTATCTTTAAGTTGGTGAAAAGTCTCAGGGCTAAAATGCAATTTTCCCTATTTCTATTTCAGTACAAATTTTTTCCCAGCTGGCTTCTCATTTTTGGAAACTTCCCCTACGCTCTCTCCTCCTCTCTCGAAGCTTCTCCCTGCTCGTCTGACTGTCTTTTTCCTAGTCCGATCTCCAGCGCCTCGGCTTGGCACTGTCCAGCCATGCTCTAGCCATTGACATCCTCTTATCTTCCTGCTTCTAGCGTCATCTTCTTCCTCAGTTGGCCAGTGGCTTTTCTTCCCTTGTTGCAAGCTGTCCAACGTCAATTTGCTTTAATCCATCGTCGATCGACTTGCTCTGACGATTCCTTTCTTTCCGGCTATCTTTTTCCTTCCTCCAGTGCCTCCCTCCAGCTCACGACAGTAGCTTGGAGGCAGCAGCTCTTTCTTCCCCTGTTTGGAGTTAGTTTGGCCGGCTCTTCCTTTTTGCTTGCCAGTGAGGCTTTTGCCGATGGCGAGCTAGCCACTAGTACTTCAGACTCTAGTGAGTATTCCTAGATCATCGAATTTATTCTATAATAATCCTGTAGTTGGTTTCTTAAGATACTTATGTTAGAAACCCTTTATAGTGCAGTTCGTTTAGCCACAAGTTTCGAGCTGCTGGAGGTGTTCCGACCGGTGGCGAGTTGTTTATAGGTCTTTCATGAAGTGATAAGTAATTCTAGATCATCCAATTTATTTTATAGTACCCCTCTAGTTAGATGTTAAGAAAATTGTGTAGAAATTCGAAAATGCAAAGTTGATGGAATTGGAAAATTTTATTGTTATTTTGCTTCAGATATATTTCTGATAAAATATGGAGTTCGTAAATGTCCAAATTCTAAGAGTTCAGCATATTGGAGGTGAAGAGATAGTCCCACCCTTTGCAAATTCCGTTTTGTTTTACAAAGTGATTTGTTAAACAATATGTTATGAATTTTAACAAATTGGATTTCCGGTGATAATTTATCTTGAATTTCGTTTGCATTTGAAATATGACTTGTTGTTAGAAAAGTTACATGTTTTACCTTAATTTTGAATATTATGTTCTAAATGGAAATGTTTGTTCTAGATGCATCTAATACTACAAAAGTTTATCTGAATGAATTTCTGTTGGAATTATGAATGATTTGACATGGTGAAAGTTCTACAAATTGAAACAACTTTGTTATTGGAATGTTAAGATTTCTAAACAATTGTTTGATAAAAGGATCCACTGGTAGCTCCCTGGAAACCTACAAGTGCACTTGTGACCATCTATTCTATTGAAAAGATAAGGGGGAGATATGTAATTAGATGATACATCTGATTGGTGTGCTTGGTTGGATAAGGAGGGTTCCATTGGTTCTGGTTACCTGTAGGAATTTCCCTAGATCCTATCAGTAACGAAAGGAATAAATTTCATGAAATATTTGCTATATGGAAATTGAAGAAAAATTTTAGAAGTTTTGTTAATTTTTGTAATGTTTTTTGTGGAAAAAGGAATATGTTTTGTAGTGTTTTGTTTTGATGCAAAATTTTGTATTTACAAAAAATTTATTTTTAAGAGTAAATGCTTACTGTAAAATTTTTAGAAAATATATATAAGAATTAAACTATAGTTTTCTATAGAATTATCTGCTCACTGGGTTTCATTGAAACTCACTTCTCTTCTTTCTGTGTTTTTCAGAGATAGAAGGTAACCTAATTTCCCTCTGTCTCATCGACCATCCTCCGTGGAGATTAAAAGGTATAAAATGGTAAAATGGATTAGCAGTTGAATAGGAAAGTATTTTGCATATGTTTGAGTCTTGGATGCCTAGTAGGTTGTTGTTATCTAGTCTAGGCCACCACGTGTCTGCTTATTTGTTATACAGATTTTGATGGGCATATGGCCCTTGTTGTGTATAAAGGCCTTGGGCCTGGGCATCTAGATTATAGGGGAAACTCTATCAAATTTTTGACAGAAGTAGATGTGTATTCATGAGTTAGTATGCATAGTCAGGCTTGTAGGAGGTTCCCTACGGGTGGCCTTCTACGCTGGTCACATGCACGGGAGTTGGGGCACGACAAAGTTGGTATCAGAGTCTGGTTTAGGGTTTAGATGCATGATAAAAGTTTCCAACTGCCAATTATGGGATAGACATACTTAGTTCATGTTAGTGCGCCATGGAGCATGACACATGGATGAGGATGCATTGATGCCCACACCATGAATATATTGAAAATCTCCATAATTCTCAAATATATCGATCGCACTTTCGTGTGCACCTTAATTTCATTTAGATAAGTACATCTACTAGATAATGGTAAAGTGATATGAAGGACAGTCGTAGAGATGAAAAAAAATTACATGAGATATCCTTGGTGATTAAGGGATTAGATGTCCAACATGATCTACAGGAATTTCAGAGGATGTTGCCTCACAGTATAAATGTGAGAAATGTGAAATTTTGGAAATTTTACAAAAGGGGCTGTGCTAGAGTTGCACATGAAGGAGTGCAACCAGAATTTGTCCTGTCATGCAAGATGTAGAACCCAATTAAATGTCTCTAAGTTATATAGTCATCCTCACTTTGGGGATTATAGGCCTACCTTACTGTCTTCCAATTTCGTCTTTGCTCACCAAGGGCTGAGTTATAGCATGCCTATTCTAGATTCCTGAAGATCATTGTGAACTCTAAAGCTAGTTATTCAATAAGAGACTATAGATTGTTTATGGAAATAATAAAAAACGTGAACACGTAACTAACAACTATCCAGAGACTTGGACTGAGAATGAAAAATATTGAAGATTTGGGTACTACATAGATTGTTTTACTTTACTAGAGTTCAAGCAATATCAATTTTGAGTCGCCCTATTTAAAGTGTGTAATCTAGTAAATAATAGTCTTGGCATAGGAAAAAAAAAGTTTTCAAATGTCCTTGTATATATCACCCATCAACAATGTCATAGACTTTATCACCTTTCCTTCAGTTCTAGTAAGGCTCTCCATTACTGTTTGTCCGAATGTGCCTATTGTTGATTCTCATTGTAGTGACCTACCATGTCATTATGCTTATCGACCATAACTATTCATTATATTTTTTGATAATTTCATAAAATCCTAGTTTTCTAGTCCTATTTATTGTGATAAGAAACATCAGATATCCTTATGTGACTTATCCTCCATTTCGTGATCATCATCACTGGGAGGTATCATGAACTTCAGAATCACTGACCTTATTGCTACCCCTAGTGTCACTTGTGACCTGTTAGTTGTCGTTATAGTCCCTACCCCTATTTCACCTTCCTCACTTCTTGTATCCTTTGTGAATTTTTGCAATTATAGACAATATGAATATTAAATGAGATATTGGAAATATCAATGTAACTTTGGATTTTCTTTTGCCTTCTTTTCTGTTGCCACTTGCAATACATGGTTTCCATCCTTACCCTTAATCTACCTTTTTCCCTTCTCTTATCCCCTATAATTTTAGTAACGATAGGCACTATGGATGCCTATTAGGATATCAAAGATATTAGTGTAGATTTGAATGTTCAAAAGATAGAAGCCTTACGTCGGTTCATTGTTGAAATAATTTTGATATTGAGGATAAGACTCGCCAAAACCAATTTAAGAATTTTGAATATGCATTGTTAAGTAGAGTGAATCCCAGAATTGAAGTAACTAAATTGAAGTCACTTGTCTTGTTCCTTTGAAGGAGAAAAGTGCAATTATGCACTCTTCGGTTCTGATGGACTATGGGTCCAAGGAGGGGCCTGACGTTAGTGAATCTGAGATTGATAATGACAAAGAGAAACCATTTCAAACAGTAAAGAGCTAGAAAGCATAAGGTTAAAAGTTTAAATGACCATCTTAGTTGTCCCTTCCTATACTGGCTAGAAGGAACAAGACTACGAATGTAAGGATTTGCGCTGATCTTTATAAGCTTTGGCATGGGATTTTGTCAATAAGAATCTAGAGATTTTCCTAGCAAGGAAAACTAATGATGAGTTTTGCTCTTTTTTTTTCTTTTCGCTTGTGTTTGTGTCTATCCTTGATTCATTATTACTTGTTATCAATTATCTGAGATTGATTGTTGAAAACTATAGTTCGTTTTGATCTGTTTTGACTTTGTTCTGACCAGTCTCAGTTTAGTTCAATCGACAAGCTTCATTCCGAATCAATCGGTAGTTTGGACTACCAGTATGATTATTTTACCATTGAGTTATTACTATTTGTTTGATATGTGATAACTCAAATCTCGATTTTGTTTTGTTCAGCATCGACTTATTCCTCTCAATGAGCTTCACATTAAATTGTTCCATGGATTAAGTTATTAGTGCTATTGCACTATTCTCCAGTTACTGCTTCGTGTCGACTCATTATTTTTTATAATTCTGGTGTGGACACTATGTTATCCTCCTTTATAACGGACGTAAATTCTGATAGGTTACGTATTAACTTAACTAGGAATTATGGAGTTTAATGTCGGCAATACTAGTTCAGTGAGTAGGAGCTCTATAATCACCACGTACCCAAGTCATCACAGATTCATAAAGGAATGGTCTACTAGTGGCTTAGGCCACTGATTGCGAATAAAGCAGAGAGATAGTCAGATTTTGATGGTAAGATTGTTTAGTCTATCACTTGATGTAATTATTTGGCACCTAATGATAACATTTTCTGTCACTGAGCTCCCTAAGCTTTCTCATCTTAATGCAAGCCACTTCTTAATATCGTTCAGCTAGAACATCACAGTATCATAGGCCAGTATTGATTGACTCCGTCAATTGTTAGCTTCTGTCTATTAGATTGTTTCTGGATTGTCCTCACGCAAGATACATCAGAAAGATAATAAGCTTTATAGAGAATTTTCGAATGAGTCAAGGAGAATGCAGATTATTGCATGTGAGCAAGTAAGAAAAGTCTTGGAAAAATATTATATGAGGAATCCTTTTGTCAT
>JANHAO010008324.1:0-19338 GCA_026873985.1 Saraca asoca | reverse complement strand
AAAGTAATCCTGGAATAAATCACTGGAAAGTTGCAAAGAAGGTTCTTAGGTACTTACAAGGCACCAAAGATTACATGCTCACATATAGAAGGTCAGACCATCTTGAAATGGTTGGCTACTTGGATTCAGACTATGCTGCATGTGTGAACTCAAGGAAATCCACATTTGGGTATATTTTTCTTTTAGCTGGAGGAGCAATATCATGGAACAGTGGAAAATAATCTGTGATTGCTTCTTCTACCATGGAGGCCAAATTTGTGGCATTCTTTGAGGCCACAATTCACACATTGTGGTTGTGAAACTTTACCTCAGGGCTTAGTATTGTCGACAGTATAGCTAGACCATTAAGGATTTTCTATGATAACTTTGCAACTGTCTTTTTCTCTAAGAATGACAAGTACACAAAGGATGCAAAACACATGGATTTAAAGTACTTGTCAGTTAAAGAAGAAGTGCAGAAATGAAAAGTGTCAATTGAGCATATCGGTACAAATTTAATGATAGCGGATTCATTAACTAAAGGGTTGCCACCCAAAACATTCATTGGCCATGTTGAAAGGATGGACATTATAGAAAAGTCCTTGTTAACATTATAGTGTGATGTATATATATACATGTATGGTTGTAATGCTCGTATTATATGACACTTGTGAATTCAATTAAAGTGATGTTTTTACTTGTTTTCTTGTTATCCACATTATATGGTACACCTGTATTATTCTGGTGTGATGACAGGATGTGTCTTTGAAAAGACCTTAAAGACACAAATTACAGTATTGATAAAAGTTATTTGAGTTAAGTTGATTTGTGATACATGAAAGGAATTAAGTTGTTGGATAACTTGTGACCACCATGATCCAATCATTTCAATTCAATTAAATATGATGATTTGATAATTTCGACGTATGGTGTGCAATTATGGTTTATTATCGAATCTTCAAGTCGTCACATGGGCTAAGTGGGAGATTGTTAGATTATTTTAATAATCTATAATGGCCCATGTAACTAATGGACTACCTTTAAATAAAAAATGGCCTAATGTGATGGTGGTTTAGTCTAATAGTAATTAAAATTAGTGGGGGTTATTTTAAATTTTAAATTTTAAATCCCTCCCCTCTCCCTTCATATAAGGGGTTTTCTGTAGTTAGATACAACAACAATAGAACACATATCTTCACCATCAAAGATACAGTAAGAGGAAGGAAGAGAGGGGAAAAACTCACATTGATATATAAGAACATTAATCAAGAAGGATAAAAGGAAATTATCAAGATCAAGTCATGAATTCAAGTAAAAGTCTTTAACCTTTCATTATAAACATTAAATGCTGTAGTGAGAATTATAATATCAAAGATCCATTTATGGTTTAGTGTAGTTTTCTGTATTGTTGAACTATAGGAAAACTATAACTTATCATTTAAATTCTATCACTTATAGCATGGGATATTGATTTCCTTCTCTTTTCCACCACCGTTAATACTGGACCATTACTTGGGCAATTTTTGAGAAGTTTGTCACTAGACTAAGTCAATGTTAAGAGGTTGTACCAAAAAAGAATAAGTCAAAGAAAAACCTTTTAAAGTAAAAATTATTATTGCTAATGCTTGAAATGGTCACATCAATTGTTAAAAGTTCATTTTACACATTTTGATCCATAATAGGACTCGATTGTAAACATCAAAAATTGTAAATGATGGATGCAAATGTAATATTATTTGAAAATTTTATATGGCATACTTATAACATATATGCTATTATTTGTGACAAAATATTTATTGGCAAACGTTACAAATTCCAAACTGCAAGTTTTCATACCTAGAGCTTTATCTCAATTATCACAGCATATTAGTTATAAGCTTACATATATCTTTTCTAAAATGAAAATCCGCAGGTTACAAGCAAGTTGG
Source organism: Saraca asoca (assembly GCA_026873985.1). Classification (NCBI taxonomy): domain Eukaryota; kingdom Viridiplantae; phylum Streptophyta; class Magnoliopsida; order Fabales; family Fabaceae; genus Saraca; species Saraca asoca. Next base: position 17,431 of record JANHAO010008324.1, on the reverse strand, counting down.
TAGAATATGTTTAACCAATTCATATTAGGTATTAAACATATTGTAATTACTTTTATGGATATAATTTTAATAATATTTATAAGTAGTTAGTTGTTATGTAAAATTAGAAGGAAAATATGTCATGGAGCCAATTGAGCTCTTGACTTTGTGGAAACTTTAGAAACAAATGAAAGGCATAATAATGTTAAGGCATAAATATACTAAACTTCCATGTACTTTGGGTTATATGAATATAACCCATTGATCTTTAAAAATATGTATTTAATCCCCTTATTCTCTAAGTTATGTTCACTTCATCCATATCTATCTATTTTTCGCCTATAAACCTTGGATATTTGGTGTATTTTAACCTACAAATAATATATATCATATAAAATAGGATATGACTAAATATTATGTATTATTATTTTAATTTCTATTCAAATTTACATATTTGTAATAAAAATATTATTATTGTCAATATTAAATTTGATGAATTTAAATTATTTTAATTTTACTAATTATAAATATATTGATTTTATATAAAAAGAAGTAGTTTAGTTAGAAATATTTATAATAAAATAATATATTTATATAAAATGCACCAAACCCCAATATTTTGGGTGAAAAATGTCATCTATGTGTTTTACTTTTTTATGATACATATTATTTATAGGTTAAAATGCACTAAATATTTAGGTTTATGGGTAAAAAATAGATAGAGGTAGATAAAATACATATTATTTAAAATACAAGGAATTAAATATATATTTTTAAAAGTCAAGAGGTCATATGTACCTGATTCAAAGTACAGGAGAGTTTGATGTATTTTAGCCTAATATTAATTTGATGTCATTGCTTTTCAAATTAGAACCATATTTATACTTGCAATCAAAATAAAACATGAAGCTACTAGTATAAAAATTTATTTTTTGATGAATAAGTATTTATAAACTTAAGATATGCATTGATAATATGTTTCTTTTTTTAATGAATAATTGTTAGAAAAATAAATCATATATAATATTCTAATTGTTTAGTCCAATTTTATTTGTATATTAAATGTCGGAGGAGAAATTTTGATGCACATATTATACATTACACAAAATTACCTAAAAAATAATAAGCGCTAAAACACTAAATCACTTAAACATGAAACTGATATATAATAATAAAATGCAATACCGCATGGTCTGGTTGCAAGAAATAATACCTCATTCTGACACAACTGAAACTAAACTAATTCAAAGGATGAATTATTAGCAGAATGCAAGTCATAATCAGAGGATAAAAATACCTCATGATTTTGAGACACTTCACAATTAAAATTTTGCTATTGGAATTATTAAATATTTAAAGTTCAGATACGGCAATGATTAAAAATCTTGGAGGTAAATTTAATTTTAAAAAAAAAACATATTTACAATTGGTGTGGAGAGAAGGCTTGGTTGACCCTTTACTCAAGTACATAGGCAGTGTGTTTCTGAAGTTAACTGACCATTCCCTTCAATGTTTCAAAATTCCATTATTAAATATCTCTTTCTTTTCTAGACTTAACTACTTAATTAAAAATTTGGCTTAAATGGAATTTTGATTTTTCTAAAATATAAATTTTGTTATTTTGGTCCTTCTAATTTAAAATACTTGATTTTAATACTTCAAATATTTCAATTAGCTTAATTTTGATTTATATATAAAAATCTTATCTGATTATTAATGAAAAAATTAACACAAAATTAAGTGAAGTATTGGAATTTAGAATAAGTCAATTCATGACTTACAACACTTGCAGGATAATGCGGAAGAACGAAATGAATTTTAATACAATACTCATCTATTGATAAAATCTTATAATAATATAGTTGTTTATAAAATAAAAAATAAATTAAATGAAATCAATTTTCATTTAAATTTAAATATTATTTAAAATAATTTCAAAGATACATTTTGGTGATTGAGCTCTAAGTATTAAAATTTAAAGGTTATATATTCGAATCTCACTAATTAACAGTGAGGTGAATTTTATGAGAATGAATAATCAAGTTATATAACCTATGCTCAATCCTAAAAAAAAAAGAAAAAGAAAATTGTTTAGAATAAATTTCGGTTGAGAATGAAATAAATTCTTATTTCTTTAAAATTCCAACTAATGAATTTATGATTTCATTTTTCTTTATTTGTACAATATCTTTACAATATCTATAGATGATGAGCCAATAAATTCCTCTTGAAAAGGATGGAAACGTATTGCTTGGGATATTGCTTTTCTTCTTTCCCTGTTACATAACAAGTGATCTGATGGTGATAAGGACCATTTACTGAGAAAAATCATAGAGTTCATAAAGCTTGTCGTTAAAATTGATCTGATGGTGATAACTGACAAGCTATATCAATTAGAGATGTTGGGTTTTAGTAAATTTACGCATTGCAATGGCATATTTGAACAATAATAAAGTAATTTATGAGTGAAAATAGAAGTCTTCGGTCATGTTACGGATAAATTTATGAGGAGGTTTCTGGACTACTGATTACGTTATAGTACTCTTAGAAATTCTTAGTGGACTGAAAGCAATAAGCAATACGTGTATATTCAACTTTCTATGGTCGGTTACAACTTTTGCCAAAAGGTGGACAGTTAGCCCTCCAAACAAAGTTGTTGGAAATGAAATTTTATAGTAATATAGTTGTTAATATAATAAAATTATAAATGAAATGAAATCAATTTTAATTTAAATTTAAATATTATTTAAATAATTTCTCACTAGACTTTGAATTCAAAATTGGAAACCTATTGTTTGGGACATTGATTTTCTTCAATTTTCCACCACCATCAATATTAGACTACTTACTTTGGAAATCTCTCAGAAATTTCTCACTAGACTTTGAGTTAATGGTAGTAGGTTGTACAAAAATAAAAAATAAAGTAAAAATTATTATTTATATTATAAAAAATGATCACAACAATTTTTAAATGTTAATCTTATACATTTCTAATAATACAATGAGTTCCACAAGAAGATTCAATTGTAAATATAAAAAAATATAAATAATGAATGTAAACGTAGCATTATTCAATTTATAAAATACTAAATTATAATCAAAATAAAACATGAAGCTACTAAATTATAAAAAAATTATTTTTTATGAATAATTATTTGTAAACTTAAGACATATATTGATAATATAAATAAAAACATGAAGCTACTAAATTATGTAAAAACTATTTTTTATCAACGTGTATGATGTATTGTTTTTAGTTTGTTATTTTTTGTACATGATTCTTTTTTTTTTCTTTTTTAGATAATAAATGATCAATGGAAACATATTTTTTGGACAGTGATTTTCATCCTTTCTCTCTTCTACCACAAAGTTACCTGAAAGCTTTTCATTGAACTTTGAGCCAAGGGTTGTACATTTTACTTATTATTTGTTCTAATTCCTAAATTTTTTATTGGTTCATAGTTACATATTGCAACGTATCATCCCTATAAATATTGAGGGATTGTGTGGCCTCTACTCACACAGATATAAAGAAATTGTCTTCAAGCTATAGCTTCCCTTGCATTGCTCTATTCATTTCTTATGCTCCTTCTCCTTTATTTCTCTATTTCTCATGCCTCTCCTTTCTGTCTTCCTCATGAGACCTCTCCTTGCTTCATTTCAAGACCTCTTTCTCCATTGATAGTTCATTTGCTTCTTACAAATGCCTTGACAAAGGGCATCATGCAAAGACTACAACATGGAAGAATGGCACTAATTGCTGCTCATGGGATGGGATCACATGTGACACTATGTCTGGTCACGTGATTGGCATCGACCTTACTTGTAGTCTGCTTCAAGGTAATTTCCATCTTCACAGTACCCTCTTCTTTCTTACTCACCTTTGAAAACTCGATCTTGCTTTCAATAATTTCAATTGCTCTTGGATTGCCTCTGGAATTGGGAGATTTGGTAGTCTAACATATCTCAAATTGTCTTACTATGAACTTGTTGGTGAACTTCCTTTTGAAATCTCACACCTTTCTAAATTAGTCTCACTTGATCTTTCTGAGAATCATGAAATAAAAGTTGAAGCATCCACTTGGAAAAGGCTCATGCAAAATATGACAGATTTAAAGGAGGTAATTCTAGATGATGTAGATATGTCTTCCAACACACCAAACTATTTGTCTTTGCTTGTCAACTTGTCTCCCTCTTTGGTTACTCTTAGTCTTCGATATATTGGATTGCAGGGAAATTTTGCAAGTAAGATTCTCTGTTTACCAAAACTTCAAAAGTTTCATCTATCAAGTTCAAGTTTAAGTTCTTGTACCTTTCAGCTTCCAAAATCTAATTGTAGTTCTACTCTCAAGTTCTTGGAACTCTATAGATGCAAATTAGAGGGATCAATCATGATCTTGTCTAACTTCGCACAACTTACTTCTTTGACCTTACAAAGTAACAATTTGAATGGTCAAATTCCATCATCAATTTTAAACCTTCAACATCTCACTTCCTTGTATCTTTCATCAAATAATTTTAGTGGTCAAATCCCTGATGAGTTCGAGCAGTTAAGAAAATTGGAATATCTATCATTTTTTAACAATAGTTTAGAAGGACAGCTTCCATCTTCATTGTTTGACTTACGTCAACTTAAATTCTTAGCTTGTTCATTCAATAAATTAGAGGGTCCTCTTCCTAACAAAATAACAGGGCATCCTAATTTACATTATCTATATTTGCATGATAATTGTTTCACTAGAACAATTCCATCTTGGGCTTCAGCTTCACCATCTTTGGAAGAGAAACCTTGGAAACAATCAACTCACAAGTCCAATAGATGCATTACTTAACCTTGTAAACCTTACTTATTTGGCACTGTTATCAAATAACTTTAGTGGATCTATTGAATTTCACCATTTCTTCAAATTACAGAACTTGACATGTCTTGATATTTCAAATAATAATTTCTTATCAATCAACTTAAATGCTAATGTCAACTATAGTTTTCCTAGCTGAGAGAGTTGTACATGTCTTCATGTAACATTACTATGCTGCCCAAATTCTTTGGACAACAACTTCCAAGGTTGCAAATTTTAGATCTTTCAAATGCCAACCTTAATGGAGAAGTGCCCAAATGGTTACTTGAGGTAGGAAATGATTTCTTGCAATATTTGAACCTCTCTCAAAACCTATTGACATCAATGCAACTATTCTCTTCTTCAAGCATGACAATCCTTGACCTTAGTTCTAACTTGCTAAGTGGAGAAATGTCATCAATTTACAGCACAAGCAGTCTAGAATTCATCAACTTGTCCTACAACAAATTGACAGGCACCATTCCACAATGCATTGAAACCTTATCAGGTATTTTGATTTTGGATCTATGAATGAACAAACTTAATGGTACTTTGCCTAATTATTTCTCAAAACTATATAAGCTCCAAGTTCTAACTTTAAATGGAAACCAATTTGAAGGGTCATTACCTCAATCTTTGGCCCAGTGCAGAGGACTGAATGTTCTAGATGTTGGCAATAATATGATAAATGACACATTTCCTCATTGGCTTAAACCTCTTCCACTATTAAGCATACTAATTTTATGAGCTAATAAATTCCACGGTTTCATCAAAAATTTCAAGACCAATTATCCCTTTCCTATGTTACTTATTTTTTATGTCTCTAACACTAATTTTAGTGGCCCTCTATCCGAAAAATACATTGAAAATTTTGATGCCATGAGGAATGCTACAAAAGAAGCTAATATGTTATATATAAGTTATTACCCATCTTATGCTCCATACTATGTTTCCATGGAGGTGATGATGAAAGGGATACATATGTTCATGAAGAAAGTCTTATATGCCTTTTCAATAATTGATTTATCTCAAAACATGTTTGAAGGAGAGATTCCAAAAGTTATAGGAGAGGTTCATGGACTCATAGGGCTCAACCTTTCACATAATAGACTCACTGGCCCTATCCCACAATCTGTAGGAAGGATAAGTGATCTTGAATCATTAGATCTCTCTTCGAACAAGTTCACTGGTGGAATTCCTACAAAATTGTCCAATTTGAACTTTCTTTCTATCTTGAATCTCTCACAAAACAAGCTAATGGGAATGATACCTCAAGGCAAACAATTCAACACATTTTTTAACGATTCCTATAAGGGAAACTTAGGGTTATGTGGATTTCCATTGTCAAGAAAATGCAACAAGGATCCTCAACAGTAACCACTATCTTCATGGACATCTAATCATAAACAGTTGCTTGGATTTGGTTGGCAACCTGTAGCACTGGGATATGGATGTGGAATGGTACTTGGAGTAATGTCAAGATGGTGTGTGTTCAAAAATGAAAAACCTCAATGGATTGTACGAATTGTTGAAGGTAATCCTAATCAAAGGGTGAGAAGGACAAGGAGGAGATTAGTTCAGTGAAATCATGGAAGCTTGAAATAGTCATTGCAAAGGGCTTAACATACCATGTCTTGTTTCTCTGCTCTTTATTTTTATTTCTTATCCTTTCAGTAGTGATTTTTGTCCTAGTTCTTAGTTGTGTGTTTGATCTGGATCATCTTTTAGTTCTAGTTTGAATGTGACTTGTGATTGTGTGAGTTGTAATGAATATTGTTGTTGTGATAATCTTAAGTGTGAAACCTTTTCTTATAAGTGGCTTTTTTTCATTCTTCCAAATAATGTAATAAACATAACCAATGACAGAATAGTGCAATTTTTTTTTCATGCATGTGGAAGCATAATAAGGTTAGTATTCTTACTAAAGCATTCCATGGACATAAGATATCAATATTCAAAAGATAGTGGAATTTTAGAATTGCCTACTATAGTGAGGCAGCTTTGTAGTAGGGGAACCTCCGTAATAACTATCAATATTGAAATGGGAAAATAAGTAACAACTTGGAATCTTGTATTTTAAAATATTTATAGATAGTCAATTATTATGTAATATATATATTTATATGTATCTACTACAAGTACTCATTTCATTGATAGATGAATTACAAAGATATAAGAAACTTGTCATCCACAAAATACAACAAAATGTTAGAATCATAGAACAATATTTAAGAGGATTAATCAAAATAGTATGGATAAATATACACAATATTGAGGGAAAAAAAGACAGCTCTTTGGTATCTCTTTCAAAAGCTTAGTAAAAACATGTGACTAGAAAATGGGATTGTCTTTAATTAGACATTAAACAAGCGCATATCCAAAGAAATTATAAATTACAAAGAAAATGTTGTTATCAAAACAATGGTGCTCTTGGCTTTGTGGAACTTTTAGAAATAAATGAAAGGTGCAATAGTGTTTGGCATTGAAATTAGAATTATAAATGATATATAGACTCCTGGGCAATGACTTTGAAAGTTGCACCTGCTCCAAAATATCTATTTCTTTTCTCAGACTTGCTACAAAGAAGTTTTTCCTTCATGATCTTGTAGTCAAACAACTTGTCTTTCACATATGGATCATGCTAGGTGTCAGCCAGAAAGCCTTACTCTTCACACACACACTGCACTCTCACTTTGAAGAAAAATTGCAAGAATAATTCTAAGGCTAACATCTCTCTAAATCCACCCAGAAAATACTCTGAGGAAAGTGCAGCTTTCTACTCATTCCTAAATCCTAATGCACCAAGGAAGTGATTTTTTCCTCCAACCCATTTTCATGCATTGTTTGTTTAGTTCATTACATCTTATTTTGTTACATGCTTGGATATCTCATGGCTATGGCAGAAACTCCTTAGAGAAAATTCAAGAAATAGCAAGTCTTTGTGCAATAAATAGACTTTGCTATGTTACTTGGTTGTTTGTATGTTTAACTTTGTATTGTGCTTACCAAACTACTTGTATTTGAAAAAATGAGATTAGTATAAAAAGAATGTGACTATTTTGGACTTACCTATCAGCATAGTTGCTTGGGGTGCTATTAGTGTTTACTTGCATTCCCTATTCTTGAGAATTTGGTTTTGGGTCTTTTACTTTGGTTCTTCTTGTTGTCATGTAATAGACTTTCTTCTTTCTCCTTTACAACAACCATGCTTCCTTTCCAATCATATATCTTGTTTTTGATATTGAATCCTCTCTTATGGGTTTGCTTCTCTACTATATAGGTCTTCTATCAAAAGTGAAGCTAAAGTTCCCTCATGTTATATGAAAAATCCAAATTGTCTTTAATGAGCCAACGAACGGTGCTGTTAGCATTTATTTGCATTCCCTATTCTTGAGAATTTGGTTTTGGGTCTTTTACTTTGGTTCTTCTTGTTGCCATGTAATAGAATTTCTCTTTTCTCCTTTACAATAACCATGCTTCCTTTTCAATCATATATCTTGTTTTTTATATTTAATCCTCTCTTATAGGTTTGCTTCTCTGCTATATGGGTCTTCTATCAAAAGTGAAGCTAAAGTTCCCTCATGTTATATAAGAAATTTAGATCATCCTTAATGAGCCAGTGAACAGCTCGAGCACGGCAAAAATCTAACTCGTGAAATGCTCGAGGCGTTATGTTTCCAGCATGTGTCATGGAAACAACCTCTTCAGCTCGAGCTCGCCCCTAAAAAAGCAAGCTCAACCCTAACATCCCAAAGAAAGGCACTCTCTAGACTGAAGGATCAAGCCAACAAGGCATAACCAGTGAACTGAGGGCTCACCGAATAGAAGACCATCACATGTGTTATCTGGTGGACACACGGGACCCACCTACAGGAGGCAATCTATAGTAGTTGACTTATAAGATTTAGTCTATTTGCCCTATCTTGAATATTAAATGCCTGATGTAATGGTTTTACTGCATGTAAGATTACAACTGTAACCCCCTCTCCTCTATAAATATGGGAAGGAGATGAACATTAGGGAAGATGAACACTTGTATACTGAAACTCTGAGATCAATACATTACCATGGACGTGAGGTCCAATTCTATCCAGATTTGGTTGAACCAAGTTAAAATCTTATGCTTCTTACTGCTCTTCCCTTCTTTCTTACTTGTTCTACTCGTTTGTTGTCTTCAAACTAGCTAATAGCTTGAGATCCCAAAAGAATCCCCCATTGGCTGGAGTTTGGATCAAAACCAGATTCCACTGTCAACATTTTTGGTGCCGTCTTTAAGGATCTCATCTATCTTAGTTCGTTTCTACTATGATGGCCAAGGGAAGAGCCACCAAAGCTTTAAATGTACTACTTAACCCTCCAAAAGTGCATGTCTCAACAACGAACTCTTTCATTGCTGCCATCATCGGTGCAACTGTTGGTTTCCCTCCAACCAGTTCTGTTCAATCAATTGCCATTGCCAATGGCACCGATAGAGTGCAGATTTGGCTCCAACATCAAGAAAAACTAGAAAACATGATGGGAGAACTGACCAAAGCAATCACGATGTTAGCACAGGGCGTGGAGAGACAAGCTGAAGCCACAATGCCTGTGAACGTTCTCCAACAGCAGCAAGTTAGATGTTCAGGCAATTCCAACTAAAAGAATTCTCCAGCTCGTTGCTCGTAAGGGCAAATTTTGAGTCACAGCTCTCATGACCATAAGGATCAAAGATTTCAGCAATCTCCTAGCCAGCAATCCGAGGCACATGACCCATTGGTTGGAGAGCTATTTCAGAAAATAACCCAACTGGAGGAACACCTTTGAGCTCCTAGTGATCAAGCTCACTACAAAGAAAGGTCATCACTCTCCAAGGAGATCGAGACTCGAACTCTCCCTCTCAAGCTCAAGGTCCCCACGATTCCATTATATAATGGGGACTCCGATCCTTATGATCATCTAGATGCATTCAATGTTCAAATGGATTTACAGACAACTGATCCCCTAATCAAATGTCGAGTATTTTCAGCCATACTAGGAAGCGTACCTTGAGCTTGGTTTAGAAGCCTCCCAACTTGCTCAATTTGTAGTTAGGAAGACTACTAACAGAAATTCATCAGCTAGTATTGAGCACTGAAGAGACAACTTATGCCCCCCTTTCATCTCGTCATGGTCTTTCAGCGTAAGTATGAATTACTAAAGGACTACATCACTAGGTTTAGGCTCAAAGCCAATTTAGTGGAGAATCCATCCAAAGAAACCATGCTGGCAACGATCTCCATAGGACTCCACAAAGATGAAAAGTTGTACAAGAGTCTGTACAAGTCCCTAGTAAAGGACCTCACCGAGTTCTATGAGTGAGCTACTAAGTAGATCAAATGGGAAGAGACCTTTGGCTTGGAAAGGTCTGACAAAAAGGATGAAAAGGTTAGCTCTTCCCACGACAGGAAGAGGGGTGATATGGACCAGGGTGATCACTCCACTAGACGGATTACGAAGAAGTCCAGAAGGCCTAGAGGTGAGCAACTTCAGCATTCGAACTGCCATGAGCAATATAGCATCCTGTCAGACTCCCAAGATAGGATTTATGTAGCAAAAAGGGACAAGGAAGATTTTGGAAGCCCCAAGCCTTTGAAGACCCTATTCAAGCAAAGGAATAGAGATGAGTTTTGTGCCTATCACAACAAGGCTGGCCATGGCACCTCGAACTATCGGGCCCTCAGGGATGCAATTGAAGACCTGATCAGAAGGGGTTGTCTAAGGGAGTACGTGATGCGACTTACAAGGCAGCAGTCCCAGCTTTCCCAACGTAATGATAGCCAAGAACCGGGGGCCTCAGTCCGAGTTATACATTGACAATATACCTTAAATTCCAAAATGAATGTAAATACTTCCCTTTGCTTTGTTGAAAGCTGTTTGCCGATTGGTTCGATGTTATTATCTTCGTCTCTTCATTCTACCCTCAATTATCAAGTGTTTACACTTCCCGCAGCTTGCATGTGGTTAACTCTTTTATGCCTCTTGTGCAACTTTGTGCCAATCATAGCCTTTGGTCTGACTGAGGCCCCCCAAAGCTCATTCTGGAGATGAATTGATGAACACTATACCAATGCAGCTACATGCTCACTGAGGTGTGGAGGCACTAAAAAACACTCACTATGCTAGCTCAGCTGTATGCTCACTCAAGTGTGAAGGTACTAAAAAACATTCACTATGCCAGCATAACTGCATGCTCGCTGAGGTGCGGAGGCACTAATAAATGCTCACTATGCCAATGCAGCTGCGTGCTCACTGAGGTGCGAAGGTACTAAAAAATACTCACTATGCCAGTGTGGCTACATGCTTGTTGAGGCATGGAGATGCTCAAAATAAACTTACTTAACCAGAGTGGTTTCGTGCTCACTAAGGCATGGAGATGCTCAAAGTAAACTTACTTAACTAGCATGGCTACATGCTCGCTGAGGTGCAAAGGCACTCTTAAATACTCAATGCTAGCGTAACTGTGTGCTTGTTGAAGCATAAGAATTGACGACTTAATTATTTGCCTAAGGTGGTAAGATCGCTTTAATTTGTAGCTAGCATGCGACCAAACATTCACAGCTCTCATGCAATTTTCTGGCTACACACAATCCTTCTACGGATTTGACAATGCTTATGTGCGAGATGTCTTATTTATAATTATTATGTTCGAGAAGGTTTGGCCAATTGGCTATCTAAGTATTTCGTTGCAAGCTATAAAGGTTTGCACTACTGTGGATACAGAAAATTAGAGACAGCATATTGAGATCACAAAGAAGATCTTATTCATTTAAAGCCTCAACGAGGTCAACCTACATTAGAAAGCTCTAAATACAAATTAGGACAAGCCAAAAAATACAAGGGGAAGGCTCAAACTAATTTTCGTTGTAAGAAAGACTAATGCACAAAGGGAAAGCTCTCATCCATCAAAGGGCTAGCTGCAGAGGGACAAACCCTTGCTAACTAAAGCTCACGAGCTCACCTAGGTCCTCAAAATTCTTTTACTAGTGCCTTCGTCAGCAACAAACTCTTCCTCAGCCTGATTTCTGCCAATAGAGAAGGAAAGAGCATGGCTGCTTCTTATTCTTCCAACCTCCAGCTCCTTATCTGATTCGTGAAGGGAGCAAATCAGGAAGTGCCAGGAACTTGGCCGACTGGATAAAAGCCTCACGACAAAGTCGAGAGAATATAATTCGAGATCCGTATGAGATCCCTCCATGTTATTGGAGAAGCCATATTTTCAAAACTCCCTCTGCAGCAGGCCATACATACCCCAGCGGGAAGTCAAAACGTCAAAAATAAAGGTGGCTTATTTGGGACACCTATGGTTTGCTTGATAAAGATGCAAGAGTGACTCCTTCTGCTTTAAATAGAGCCAAACTCGGTTCTATCAAAGAATCCAGATGAATCTTCCCAGCCACCATCATTTATTACCTTGGAAAAGATTAAGACAAACTCATCAATAATTATCAAACACATGCCATAGGAAGCACAACCTAGAATAGATAAAATGACTATCTCAGAGAAGACTTTGACTAAATGGTAGCTGAGAAGTCTTCGCGGGCTGGAAGTTGGGGGGCTTATGTTATATGAGAAATCCAGATCATCCTTAAAGAGCCAGTGAATGGCTCGAGTGCAGCAAAAATCCAACTCGTGTAATGCTCGAGGCACTATGTTTCTAGCTCACGTCGCAGAAGTGACCTCCTCAACTCAAGCTCATCCTCAGAAAAGTGAGCTCAACCTCAACATCCTAAAGAAAGACACTCCCCATACTGAAGGATCAAGCCAACAAGGCACAACTAATGACCTGGTTGAACAGAAGACCATCACACGTATTATCTGGTGGACACATAGGACCTACTTATAGGAGCTAATCTATAGTAGCTGACTTACAGGATTTAGTTTGTTTGCCCTATCTTGTATATTAAATGCCTGATGTAATGGTTTTACTACATGTAAGATTACAACTATAATCTCCTCTCCTCTATAAATACAAGAAGGAGATGAATATTAGAGAAGACGAACACTTGTATACTGAAACTCTAAGATCAATACATTACCATGGATGTAGTGCCTAGTTCTGTCCAGATTTGGTCAAACCACATTAAAATCTTGTGCTTCCCTCTGCTCTTCCCTTGTTTCTTGCTTCTTCTACTCGTTTGTTGTCTTTGAACGAGCTAATAGCTTGAGATCTCGAAAGAATCCCCCTTTGGCTGGAGTTTGGATCAGGACCAGATTCCACCATCAACACCTCAATTGAAGAACCTCTTTTGAATGATAATTCTAGTCCAAGAAATAATTCAACTTCTAAGCCAAACAAGACCAAAACCAACAAGGTTAAAAATCTAAACACTTTATCAAATGCTAGATTTTTTAGCATTCTTACCTTCTCATCGATGAGTCCTCTTATTGCTTTTGGTAATAAGAAAACTATAGACTTTGAAACCCATGATGACAATGTACATAGGATATTTCCAAATTTCACAAAAAGGCTTAAATCAAAGTATAGCAATGTTAGCAAAGTGACCACTCTTAGGCAATCAAGGTTTTACTCTTCTCAACATGAAAAGAAATTCTCTTATTAGGCTTATTTGCTTCCTTTTACATATGTTCTTCATATGTTGGCCCCTATCTCATAGACACCTTTGTCTAAAATCTCAATGGGAGCCATGAGTTCAAACACAAAGGCTATGTCTTGGCTTGGCATTTCTTGGTGCAAAGCTCATGGAATGCTGATCACTAAGGCACTGGATATTTAAGTTGCAATAGGTTAGGATTAGGGGCCAAGCAATGTTGGCAGTTGTGATCTATAATATAGGTTTTGTGTAAATCAAAAGAAGATCATACAAGTGGGGAAATCAATAATCTAATACAATTGATTTAGAAAGAATAGGTGAAGTTAGTTGGTACATGCATGATCCATGGATGGCTATTTTGCAACTTGTATTGGCATTATTAATTTTGTATAAAAGTGTTAGTCTTGCTTCAATAGCTACTTCTATTGCCATCTAGAAGAGCTGAACACATCTTCAAGAAACATTACTACACAGCCCAAATTCTTTGGACAACTTCCAAGGTTGGTATTTTTAGATCTTTCAAATATCAACCTTAATGGAGAAGTGCCCAGAAATGATTCCTTGTAATATTTGAACCTCTCTTGAAACCTATTGATATTAGTGGAGTGATTCTTATCTTTAAGTGTGAAAATCCTTGACCTTAGTTCCAACTTTTTTAAGTAGAGAAATATCATCATTTTGTAGTGCAAGCAATCTAGAGTTAATCAACTTGTCCTACAACAAATTGATAGGCACCATTCCATAATGCATTGAAACCTTCAAATCTTTCTGTTTTGGATCCATACATGAACAAACTTAGTGGTACTTTGACTAATTGTTTCTCAAAACTATATAGGCTCCAAGTTCTAAATTTAAATGGGAACTAATTTGAAAGGCTATTACTTTAATTTTTGGTCTATTGTAGATAACTAAGTGTTTTAGATCTTGGCAACAATATTGTAAATGACACATTTCCTCATTAGCTTGAACCTCTTCCATAATTGAGCGTATTGATTTTACAAGCTAGTAAGTTCCATAGTTTCATCAGAAATTTCAAGAGTAGTCATCCCTTCCCTATGTTAATTATTTTTTATGTCTCTAACAATAATTTTAGTAGCCCTCTACCCAAAAAATACGTTGAAAATTTTGATACCATGGGGGATGCTACAACAAAAAAAGCTAATAAGGGATATATAAGTTATGGCCCATACTACAGTCAGTACTATGTTTCCCTAGAGATGATGATGAAAGGGACAGATATGTTTATGAAGAAAGTCTTAAAAGCCCTTTTAACAATTGATTTGTCTCAAAACATGTTTAAAGGAGAGATTCCAATAGTTATAGGAGAGCTTCATGGAGTTATAGGACTTAACCTTTCATATAATAGACTCACTGGTAATATCCCATAATCTATAGGAAGAATGGGTGATATTGAATCATTAGATCTCTCTTTAAACAAGCTTACGAGTGGAATTCTTGCAAAATTGGCCAATTCGAACCTTCTTTTTGTCTTGAATCTCTCACAAAACAAGTTGGTGGGAATGATACCTCAAGGCAAATAGTTCAATACTTTTTCAAAGGATTCCTATGGGAGAAACTTGGGGTTATGTGGATTTCCATTGTCAAGAAAATGCAACAAGGATCCTCAACAACAACCACCATCTTCATCGACATCTAATCATGGACAATTACTTGGATTTAGCTGGCAACCTATAGCACCGGGATATGGATGTGGAATGGTATTTGAAGTAATGTTGGGATGGTGTGTGTTCAAAACTAGAAAATCACAATGGATTGTGAGGATTGTTAAAGGTGAGCCTAATCAAAGGGTAAGAAGGACAAGGAGGAGATCAATTTGGTGAAATCATGGAAGCTTGAAATAGTCATTGCAAAACACGTCATGTCTTGTTTCTTTGCTCTTTATTTTTATTTGTTATCTTTTTAATAGTGATTTCATTTTAGTTCTCAGTTGTGTGTTTGATCTGGATAATCTTTTAGTTCTTTTTTGAATGTGACTTGTGTTTGTTTAAGTTGTAATGAATATTGATATTGTGATAATCTTAAGTGTGCAACCATTTTATCAAATATTTTTCTTGGTTACTTCCAATTAAGGCATAGAGGATTACAAGTAGGTTATTTTACATTCTTCCAAATAATGTAATAAACATAACCAATGACAAAAGAGTGCAATAAGGTTAGTATTCTTATTAAAGCATTACATGGATATTAAATTTCAATATTTAAAAGGCATGGGAATTTTATAATTGGCAGCTTTGTAATAAGGGAACCTCCATAATAACTATCAATATTGAAATGGGAAAATAAGCAACAACTTGGCATCCTATATTTTAAAATATTTATAGGTAGTCAATTGCTATGTAAAATATACACAATATTGTGGAAATAAAAGATGGCTCTTCGGCATCTTTTTCAAAAGCTTAGTCAAAACAAGTGGCTGAAAAATAGGATACTAAATAATTGAAAGGTGAATGTCAAAAAAAAAATTACAAAGAAAATGATGTCATAGAGCCAATGATGTTCAAAATATCTATTTCTTTTCTCAGACTGGCCATAAAGAAGTTTTTCCTTCATGGTCCTATAGTCACACAACTTGTCTTTCACAAATGGATCATGCTAAGTGCCTTACTCTTCACATACACCAAATTTTCAATTTGAAGAAAAATTTCAGGAAGAATTCTAAGGCTATTTCTCTAAATCCACCCAGGAAGTGATTTTTTCCTTGAAATCATTTTCACAAATGGTTTGTTTGGTTCACTATGTCTGGTTTTGTTACTTGGCTTGGTTATCTTATGGCTATGGTGGAAATTCCATAGAGAAAATGAAAGAAATAGTAGGTCTTTATACAACAAATAGACTCTACAATGTTGCTTGGTTATTTGTATGTTTAACTTGGTATTGTGCTCACTAAACTACTTGTATTGGAAAGAAAGAAATTGGTCCAAAAAGAATATGACTATTTTGGACTTGGTTGTCAAAATAGTTGCTTGGGGTATTGTTAATGTTTTATTTGCATTAGACTTTCTCCTTTACAACAACCATGCTTGCCTTCCAATCATATATATCTTGTTCCTAATATTGAATCCTCTCTTATGGGTTTGCTTCTCTCCTATGTAGGGTCCTCTATCAAAAATGAAGCTAAGGTTCCCCCAATTGAAGAACCTCTTTTGAATGATAATTCTAGTCCAACAAATAATTCAACTACTAAGCCAAACAAGACCAAAACCATAGATTTCAAAAATCTAAACCCTCTATTAGATGCTGGATTTTTCAGCATTTTCACCTTCTCATGGATGAGTCCTCTTATTACTCTGGGCAATAAGAAGGTTATGGACTTTGAAGACCTTCTTGTGCTTGCCAGTGATTATAAAGTACATGGGACATTTCCAAATTTTGGAAAAAAGCTTGAATCAAAGTATGGTAATGTTACCAAAGTGACCACTCTTAGGCTAACAAAGGTTTCTTTCTCCTATTAGGCTTATTTGCTTTCTTTTCCATATGTTCTTCTGATGTTGGCCCCTATCTCATAGACACTTTTGTCCAATACCTCAATGAGTGCTATGAGTTCAAACATAAAGGCTATGTCTTGTCATTGGCATTTCTTGGTGCAAAGCTTATGGAATGCCTATTTCTAAGGCATTGGATATTTAGGTTACAACAGGTTGGGATTAGTGATCAGGTGCCGAATCTAATCAAGATTAGAAATTTATAAACTGAGTTACCTAAACTACTTGTAGTATAGGTAACACCAGGTCGAGCCCTTGGATCATTTTGGATGATATCAATCTGATTAAGAGGTAAGAATGAAGGGGGGTTAGCAATAATTGTACTAACAGCAAATACAATGTAGAAACAAAAATAGAAGTAAGTAAACCAACCAGCCTAAGGAATCAACTAAACTTGAGATTAATGTATCCTTGATGACTAAATGTTCATTCAATTATTAATCATATTTTCTGGCTTAAAATCATAACAAGAATCCTTGAAATGATTAATGAGTCTTATGCAAAACTCAGCCAACAAACAATCCATCAAAATCTTAATGCA